>CCAG010013491.1:0-89359 GCA_001077435.1 Glossina morsitans morsitans | reverse complement strand
AAAACGGCCTTACTGGCTTTGGCACGGCCGCTTTACAAAACAAGTAAAGAATTACAATATATTGGTTTTATATCGAAATTCAGAATGTGCAATCGGTATTATATACTCCTTATTTGATTACTTTGTCAAATAGATGACATGTACAAGTGAAATTGTAAAATTTGCATAGGCCGTATGTTCAGTGAATTCGTCTGAAGATAATTGAAGATGATGCTAATGATGTGTAATAATTTAAGCGATTTTTAAGCAAACTCAGTAATGAATGAAATTTTTTCTTATTGCAGAGTTGCACAAACTCTTATATGCTCAACTAATAGTTTGTTCGTTTGTGTATATGAATGCGTGATAAACTGGAGATACTATTATAAAAAAAGAAAGAAAAAAAAAAAGCCTTAAACAAAATGATGGAAATTAAGCAAAATACATCAATGGATTTTAATGATTTGATGTCAACCAGTAAAAGCGATGTTAACACTAGTGTAAATGATGGCGATTCAGTTATGACTGATTTGACCTTAAATAATTTGGAAAATCATTTAATAACAACCGCCAGTGGTAAGTCATTGGGAATAAGAAAAATTTTATCGGATCCGAGACGCTTATAAACGACTTATATTCTCAACTCTTAGAAAAATCTTCTCCGATTACCGAAGATCGGAAGAGCGTCGTAATTGGTATCGATAACGACTTAGACGTACCGGTTAGTGCAGAGTTAGAAGATGTTTTATTGGCGGGTGATGATGTTGTTAGTTCGTCGGATAATATTGGTGCAACAGTTGTTGCTCCCAATCCAACAATTGTAAACCGTGATAAGTTAGATTCGTTAACTTCTATTATAAGCTCCACCAATGATGAAAGAAATGTGGGTGATGATCTCGATACTTTGCTATCGAAAATTAATGATATTGTTCAAGATGATCCAGTAAAGAATGCCGAACTTAAAGAACAGGGAGAAGAAGACAAACTATCCACTGAGAAAATTATCTTATCTATAGAAAAAGAAAACCACGTGGAAAAAAGTGATAGCACCACTGAGAAGCCGGAAATATTTGCGAATAAAAAGGATAAGGAAATAATTGAAGAGATTGATACAAAAACAAAATACAAATTGGAAATCGAAATTGATAAATCGAAAGCAGTAGAAGAAGTAATATCGCAGACAGGTAAAATTGAAATTGTTATTGGCCCCCCATCTGAGAATTTAATTAAATCAACCGAAAAAAGTCAAAAGAACCTATCACTGGTAGAAGAGATCGTAGAAACTAGTGAAGAAGCGGCTGTCGCGAGCTCTTCTTCCACAATTGATGAGGTTCCTATGAAAAAAAATCTAACCTTAAGTCAGGATATCAGTGATAATTCGGTTGTTCGTAGTGACAAAAGCCCGTTAATTACCACAAAAGATTTCACTGCAATTGAAGAAAACTCTGCAGCCGAGAAAAAAACGACTCCCGAGATTATTAAAGAAAATAAGACTGAAGAAGAACAAAAGATAATAGAAGACACTGAAACTTCTGTAGGTAAAGCCGAAAGTGCCGTAATATCAACAGGGGAATCGAATAAAGACGCAGCGAAGGGAAACACTAAAGAAACAGTTGAAGTGAACTGCGCTGAAAAAGATGGTAAAATGCCTACACTCTGCTTAGATGATGATGAGCTTCAGTGCCATCAGCCCAAAGAGGCACAAGCAGAACAGTCGGAGCTGAAAACAGAAGGAGAAGAAAAGAGAAAGAAGGCGCCTTCTGATAATGTCGCACAAAAGGAGCCCTCAGTTAGCAAACCAGGTCTTGAAGGCTCTGATGATGAAATTGAATTCTTTGTGGAAAAGTCAGACGAGTCATTAATGGAGACAGATGATTTATCAACTACTGAAGGGAAAAAATCTCTACAACCGGAGAAAACTGTAGGAAAGGGTCAAGATAAATCTGAGACATTAACGGAAATCTCCATAACTACAAATGAAAAGGACACGATCTCTAACTGCAAAGAAAATGTAGAAGATGTAGTTGTTTTAGATGATGAGGAAGAGGATGACGAAACCAACAAAGTTAAAACTATGAAAGATGGTGAAATGAAATCGAAGCCAACTTTGGACCCTATTGTCACTGGGACTATGAAAGATTTATCAGAAGAAAACAAAACACTTAATCAGGAGCCGAGCGATCAGTCAAAACCGTCACTGCAACCAGATAATTCAGACAATGCTCGTGATGATTTTAATAGCGAAAAGTCAGTGGAGGAAAAATGTAGTACCCCCGTCGCAGAGGCTGACGAAATGGCTAGCAATTGCAGTAGCAGCAGTAACTTGTTGCAAGAAGCGAAGCCCGTAGAAGGTGCTAGTGAGGATCCTTCGTTAGCCGAGGCGGACAACGAAAACGAAGACGACGACGATAACGAAGATAATGATGCAGACTTGGAAATTGTAGAAACTGAGCTAAAAGTAGAAGGCGGAGAAGAGAGAAATGAGGATGAACCGGCTTCGAAGCGTACAAGATTAAATCAGGAAAATGAAGAATCCACTAATACTGAAAGTCTAAACGCCGAACGTCTAGAGTCTACAGAAACGCAAGACGAAGATAAAACTGCTGCGAAGACTCAGCCCGAAAAAGAAGAACAAACTGCGGTAAATTCGAAAGAAGAGAAAATGGAAGGCTCAGTAGTTGCAGTTAAACGTTCACACGATGTTATTGAAATAGAAGGCGATGATGTACCTGAAAATTTAGATCAATGTAAAAAGTTTAAAAGGGCCGAAACGCCACCCAAACAAGAACCAATCTCATCTCCTGCTACGAACGAAGAGAAGAGCTCCGTAAAATTAAGCGGTTCACTAAAATTCGTGCCGTCTGATACACCCATTCCTCTTTATCCCCCTCCCATATTCGATGAGGCGGTGAATTCTAAAGAATATAAGCTTAGCTTGGACTTTTACAAAAAATTCCATAAATCTTTTAATAAAATGACTAAGCAGGATCTTGAAGAACTAGTTTTACAAAAATTGGTGGAAGCAATCATTCACAAAAGCGAATTTGCCGACATGCGTGATTTGGTCGAAAAACAGGAGAAAATTATTTGCAGCCAACGTAACAAGCTCACCGAGCTAACGAAACAATTTCGTGATCTTGAAATGGTGCACAGTCGTGTGGTGAAAGATATTGAGCAGCGTAATTCTCAGTTTATAATGCCTGTGAAAATCACACGGGCCGTCGGTCTTCAGGTATATATTCCCAATAAGAAACCATTAGCCGAAACAGGTGGCAGTAGCACACAATGTTCACCGCAACGTCCTCAAGGACCTTTGGCCCAGCAATTGGTGACACCCCAAAGACCCATTGCTCACAACGTATCTGGTTCCGAAAGTTTATCTGCAAGCTCATCACGTATTAATAATATTATGCCTACAGCGGTAGTTCCTGTAAATGTACGACGCGGTTGTGTGCAGAAAATAACACCAACTCGTCCTATGAACAGCGCTGCTGCGAGTAGCACACCAAATTCTAGCAATTCCGTGGTATATCGTACCAATAGTCTGTCGACAACAGCTAACCAACTGGCTCAGCCAAGAATATTAAATAAAAATATTGGATCCAACGCAAGTGCTACCGTTAACTCAGGCGGCGGCACTGTCGGTGGTAATGCTACCATGCAAAGATCGCAATTTTCAGTGCCAGCGCGGGACCCACAACGTCAGCAGTTGCAACAACAACCACCACAACTGATTCGTACTGTTACTCCTGCAAGTGGGTAAGTGTGCCTATAGCAGTGATGTTAAGTATTGGAAAATTTATAATTATATTGCTTTAAAAAAAAAAAAAAATGTATTAAAACGATTTGATCTCTAATATTGTAGACAACGTGCAAGTACACCTAACGTTAATACCCAATCGAAGCCGTTAGGTACAGATATTATGCAAAGGCGTTCCGATATAATGGTTGCAGCTAATAACAACAATAATGCTACAACTTCTGCCACGCCTTTGGTAGTAATGGAAAATTACCTGAGCTCTATTAATCATTTAAGTGGCACAAACACCTCGGTAAGCATTACACCAGCTAAACCGAAAGAGAAGGCAGTTATTGATTTAACTGATGAAGATGAAGCACCATCTGCACCACCAGCGTCAGTTTCGACGGGCTCAGCTGTTATTTCCACTACATCACAACGACGCAGTTTACCCTCACAAAGTAATTTTAATACTCCGATGCCGTACAGCCGTCCGGCCCCTCCATTGGCCCGTGTAACACCTAGCAACCAAATTGCTGCGAATAAGCTGCGAGCAATAGCTCCAATGCCGAACGGTGAGTAAACAATTATTAAAGAAATTGATGTACAGCAATTATATAAGCTTCCATTGGTTCTGCCTTTCTTTTTTTATTAAATAAAGCTAAAAACTCTATATACTCTGGTCTGAGTGCACCGTCCGGCACAAGTATAACACGATTAAATATGTCTGCAAATAGTCCTGCTCAGCAACGTTTAAAATATAGTCATCCGGCACCTTTACCTACGACGCCCCCGCAAAATTTTAACCCCAGCTGGAAATTACCACCGCCTCGGCCTACCATACGTATTAGTAATCTAGATAACGGTATAGTGATTTCGTGGACAATGGAGGAGTCACTTGATCATTATGATGATTGTGTAAGCTATCAGATTTATGCCTATCAGGAGACGGCAGGGCCGCCGTCTGTTGATTCGTGGCGTCATGTCGGCGACGTGAAAGCTATGCTTCTTCCCATGGCTGTCACTCTAACGCAATTCCAAGAAGGTCAACGCTATTATTTCGCAGTGAGAGCCGTAGACTGTCATCAACGTTACGGCCCATTCAGTTTACCCAAAACATGGAGCTAAGCAATTCACATGTTGTTGTAATATGTGGGAACATTTCCCCTAGATATTAGTGAAAAAAAAATTGTAATTTTTGGTTTCTCTCATCATTGTGTCGTATTGATTTTTTTATTAATCGATCTTTAATTTGAGTTCATTGAACGTTGGGACTATTGTCAACCAACTTTTCCGTATGCTTTTATTCTATTCTATTTTTTTTTTTTATTGAATATTGCTCTTTTTAATATTTAAGTTTTCGTTGAATTTTTTTTTTTTTTGTATTTTGTTTTCTCTATTTGTACCATTTCTCTTCCCTTGATAAGTTTTTAATCATTGTGAACTTTATTTATTCCCAATTAATTGTAAGGTACGCTACCAGAATATACACATTTTTTCATACATGACTTATAAAATAAAACATAATTTTTTTGCAGGATAATTTATGTTTTAACTAAAAATACTTCATGTTAGATTTATATATAAAATATTAAAAATATATATAATAATAGTAAGAGTAATATTAGTTTATAATAATAATCGTATAAAATGATACGCGCGATGCCCTATACAATTCTCTAAATATAAAAATCAAACAAATACGATATTATTCCAAGTTTTCACTCCTCGTAATCAGACTTTGAGTGAAAGCAGAGAGAGACAGAGAGAGATAGAGAGGCAAAAGAGCAGAAACCAAAGTATGTATGTTGCTTAGTCGAATAAGATATTTTTTATTGATGTACGCTACAGCACTTATGAGTATATATATTAATAATGTCCGGATGTATGCATAGCCAAAAATAATAACTTGAGATGAACTCATTCAATCGATAAAGAAGAAAATAATCCTGAATCGATGAAATTTGGTCACGGGTAAATCCTATTGAAACTGCATCGGGTCGGACGACTCTTCCACTAACAACCAATGGCATTTTGCGAAACTCGTCATAAGTGAAACAGTTGCCTTTTGAAAAATATTGTCTCTGGGTGGTGTAAATTGGGTAGGCATGAGTGATTTTTTCCATTCTCACTTTAAGACTAAGAAACTAACTTTTCCCTTTCGTAAACAGAGTTGCTCTTAGTGTATGTCCATTGGCCCACTTGGCCCGCTTTTTTAATACCAACGTGCACGCTTTAACTTCCAATTTTTTACCGAATTTTAAGCCGACCAAGAGTGTTTGTTTAACACAGCATTAACAGTTATACGGACGGACATACTTAAATCGATTCAGAATATCGTAATATTGTAGGATGTCCGAAGCACGCTTCTGGGCGTGGATGCTTTTCGTTTACCAGACTTGAACATAATTTGCTTCTATTTTAAATGAATTAACCTTTAACATAGGCCCGTGAAAGTGTTTCGTAGGCTTCGGCAGCAGATTTTTTCAAATAAATAACAAAAGTAATGAGTTTGGAAGAGGAAGATTTTGAGCGCTCCATGATTAACGTCGAAGTACGCTGGATAAATCAATAACATTAATTGGAAAACTGTTGTTTTATGTAGAGGAAGGTCCAAATGATCGAATTCAACCGGTATGCACATTGGTACTCTTCCTTTGTATATCATCTTTAGCTGTAGAAGTCACTGATCAAAATTTTTGCAAACAGTAATAAACAAATGTTAATATATATTATTTGCGTATTACATAATTTATAAATTTGTAAAAATTATGATATTTACAAATTGAATGCGTGCCACAACCGTGGGAATATAAGGGAAATTTGATTGAACCAGCCCTCAAGAGGAGCTTTTCTGACCGTTTCTCTTGGATGGATGTAAAGATAGCAGAATAATAATATTTGACGAGATTATCAGACGTGTGTTCAAATATTGAAAAAGATAACTGATATCTAAGAAATATGAAAAAGTTGAAACCACCGGTGCCATTGCCGTGTAGCACTATAAAGGAGGTCCATGCGAGCATTTGCAAGCATTGGGCTAATGCTATATTATCTGTAGGCAAATGTGGCAAATTGAGATTGAATTTGGGAGTGCTTGGCTTCTTATTGGGTTCCATTATTGAAGGAAGAAAATGTCTAGCATCTTTTTTTTTTTTTTTTTTTTTTTGGAAAACTTCAAGAAGAACACTATTCGAAGTACTTGTTTTGACTACAACCGGCGAATTACTGATGCTATTATTCTCTCTATGGTGTGTTGTTAAGCCGGTTGAACTGTTGCGTTGGGTCATTTGATTGCTGACTGATTCGACTTAGGAATGACGATGACTGGTACTGTCCCCTTGATTTAGAGTATATGGCACGCCGGATTGCAAGCGATTGAAATCTATGCCAGCATTTTGAAAGCATAAAGTGTTGCATAACGTAAAATCACTTGAACACATAGCTTGCGTGCATTGCTAAAGCGATATCATAGCGAAACGAACATTTCTTTACATAAACGTTAATGAAGTGCGAAATTAATGAAGCGATAAATTTCTTTAAAAATTTTCATTTTGAAGCAAAATACAATTAAAAAACGAAAAAAAATCTTTTTTTCATATATTTAATTTTGTTTATATACACAGTGTGCAAGGCGTTTAGCGCAAGCATTGTGCTTAACGCTTATCTGATCCAAAGCTGAATTAAGAACAAAAATATAACCACTTAATCTAGATGCCTATAGGCATAGAGAAGTAGGTAAGAGTTTTTATACATATTTGTCTTTTTGTAATGATACTGTCTATATACTTCCTGTTTGTCTATAGACAGCTATTAACTGCAATAAAATTTAAGGAAACTCGAAAGTGCCACTTTAGGAGGATTGGAGGCGTATCAGACCGACGTACGTGCCTCTGCTGAGCTAGCTAGTGAGATGTGCGAGGGGTTCTATATTTTTGCCTCACTGACACTCCGGAGACTCTCACAATTAAAAGAACAGCACGTATTTGCTCTGGATCGGCGTAACCTAACCTACCAAACGGGCATTCGTTGTGCTAATGCTTAACAAAAAAAACTTTTATCTTCGATCGAGAAAAGAGGCGACTCTATCTTTAATAATAAAAAGTGCTTGAGTTAACTTATCAAAAATATCCTATGCATTTCTCTAGAGAATATTATTCTAAATGTCGTATACACTGATTTTAGCAAAGCGTTCGATTTGGTTAACCATAAATTACTTATTACTTCAAGCCTCTGGCTTCCCTTCCGATTTAGTGAAATGGATAAACTCTTATCTGCATAATAGGTCATTCAGGGTTTTGTTTAACTTTATCACCTCATATGAATTCCCCGTTACGTCAGGCGTACCCCAAAGGAGCCACTTAGGACCCATTTTATTTAACCTATACATTAATGATTTGCCTTCGGTAATTAAATCCAGCCAGATCTTAATGTATGCTGATGATGTGAAACTGTTTTCATCCTTTTCCATGGAATCGCAATCACATCAGCTTCAAATTGACCTGAATAATTTGGTTGCATGGTGCTCGTTGAATTATATGACATTAAACCTAAATAAATGTAAGAAGCTTTCTTTCTCAAGAAGAAAGTCATTCATTATCCAGTATTTCATAGATTCGCACAAGGTGGAGGACGTCGAGTCGTTCACAAATTTAGGCTTTCTTTTTGACCATAGGTTATGTTTTAACATGCATATCGAGTCCTTTGCTTAACAGTAAAGCTAGGTCCACGTTTGGTTTTATAAAAAGGTGGTCCAAAGAGGATGATGATCCTTACATTACCAAAAGGCTGTACATGTGTTTGATTAGACCTACACTTAAGTATGCCTCTGTTGTTTGGTCTCCTTCATATACGTGCTATGTAGACTCAATTGAATCTATTCAAAAGCAATTCCTGTTGTTTGCTCTTAGGAATTTGGGTTGGGATCCGTCCGCTTCTCTTCCCCCCTATGAAAATAGGTTGCTTCTTTTGTTCTTACCGTCTCTTGAAAAACGTAGATTTGTTCTTGGCGTTTGTTTCGCAATCAAATTAATAAACGGCGCTATTGACTCGCCGTCATTACTTGGAGAAATAAGTTTTAATGTTCCTAACCGCTTCTCTAGGCACTTTACCTTGGTTAAGATTAGTCATTGTAAATATAATTATGAGCTGTTTAATCCGCTCAGAGTTGTTCGCAAGAACCTAAATAACGTCTATCACCTTTTTTCATTATCGGACAGTTTAAAGTCCATTAAAGCAACGTTGCTTAATACACGAGATTTCCCAATGTCGTACTTAAAATAGCTCTTAATCCTAAAAAGTCACTATGATTCGAAAATTAATTGTTGTTAGCTATTATCGGATGCCAAGCTTATGCATGTTTGCGATGGCTAAGTGGTTCATTTGCAATTTGGTCCTGTACCGGTTGTGGGTGTGGCTCTGTGCTAGTTGTATACATGCTTGTTTTTCTCTTTTCCTTCTTATTTGTTTTATTATACTTATACTAACTTTTAATAATAATTAATTTAAGATTTACTTTAAGAGTCAATTGAACTCGACTGTCCTTTGTTTTTAGTTGAGTCTCATGTATAAGTAGAATAAATAAATAATAAAAAAAAAGATGCAGTAAAGAATTCGAATGGAAAAAAAGAAAATCGAGTTGTGCTGCTTGCCGTTTTCAAAAATCATCTTTAGAGTGCCATCAAATTATGTTCGAAAAATCAAATGTTGCCATGCTCTCAATTGTCTTTTTAAACAATTCTTGATCTTTTAAGTGGTCATTTAGGTCAATAAAGAAAAAATAGATTTTCCCTAAAATTTGCAATGGTGTTCACCGTTAGAATTTTTTGATTATCACTCAAATTTTTTCCCTAATCTTGCGAAGTATTCATCCCTTTGGACGATGCCTTTGGCCTTAATTTTAGTTAGTACATGAGGCGTGGTGGAGGTATTTCAGTTGTCGACTGTAATAGTTTAAACTTTTATATACATCACAGAAGGATGAGAGGCTCATTTGTTTGTTCAAAACGTTTGTAACATCCAGAAGGAAGCTTCAGCCATTCCATAAAGTGTATATATTCTTGACCTAAACCGATTCTAAACTGAATTAGGCAAGTCCGTCCGCCTGCCTTCCCGTCTGTATAATGTCTGCGGTAACCATTCCCCGTGTCGATAAAATGAAGCTATCCGCTTCAAATATGGCAGAAACATCGAAACATCTTGCCAATGGGACAAAGTGGTCAAAACATATGACCATAGTACAGCATTATAATTTAAGAACACCTCTGTTTTCAAAATTAAAAATTACTTCACTTTTTGCTCGTTACTTATAAATCACAATAGATACAATAATAGAATTTTGAATTTGTATTTTATGGCTCGTCCTGCAGCACTTGAACGAAAAAGAAAAAATCAGCCACGCCTACACAAAGTTATAAATGGTCCAAAGTTTATTTTTTTCTGCCTATTAGTCATAAGATAAACAAGACAAGATGTTGAAAACTATTCTGTATATTCCGTACGTGAAGATATATTATCTGTCTAAAAATGTCTCAATTCTATAGTAAATATGATGGACCCCGTAACGTGGAGTATTAATTTTTTCTTTGCAATATAATCAATTGGGTATCAAATGCAAGGACTTGGAAAGTAGAGTGCGAGAAGCTAAGTGTGTTAATTCTAAATTAAATATCGCAAACATCACGAAGGAATTCTACGGATAACAGGGGAGGGCATAAAAGATTCGGTCGTTACTGCGTATAGAATCCTTACGTGTTATTTACTTGTCTTTTGACAATAAATATTTATTGATATAGGCACCGAAGTGCTTTAGCAAATTCATGCTTACAAAATTTGCTAAAAAGGTAAGAACTAATAGAAAAAACTATCTTGAAGAGTACAAAGGCAAGTGCTACACAAGGCATTTTGTGTATACAGGTCAGCTTAAAATTGCTATCAAGCAAGCATGTTCTCACTTTTAACTCAGCGATTTCTGTCATTGACATCGAAATCTGGCAAACATTCTTGGTACAGGAATACGAAAAACTATTAGATAAAGGACAACATGAAGTGAACGTTTTCGAAACGTCAGCTTTAAGATTAGACAACAACAGACGCTACTATTCTGTAAACTTAAACGATGCGTTAGCAAAAAATGAAGAAAAGAGTTTCGAGTTCAACAATAAGATGAAGCAAAGAACTTGAGATACGCCCACATCTTAGCAAGCACAGTTGTGCGTGTCTGTCTCAATCTGGCGTTTCTTTGTGAAATCAATTTTCATTATAAACGTTGGCTTTTTGCAACAAAGTGGATCTATGTAGCGTAAGTGTTTAAATACTGAAAAAGATGACGGCAAAGATTACATTTGACGATAAAGAGAAACGAAAACCTTGAGTTCAAGAGAGTAATTTTCAATGCGAGCCAAATGATGACGAAATAAAATTTGCGAGTCGCATTAATAAAGCGCTAAAAGAAAACCCTTACTTCGACCTTGGCGCAACAAACGACCACTTGTACAGTTAATGGTATGAACGAATCAACAACAACTGATAGAATGGAATCCCTTATCATCTGTACGGTATCATCTCTTATCATCTAAGGTAATTAAAATATGAAACTTTTTTTTCAGTCAGTCTTTTAAAATCATGTACATGTTCTCGTTTAGTTTCTGGTAAGCTTTTATTGCTCTTTTGGTACATTGGCGAATTAGTCACCCATCGTTAAAGTCGGAAAAAAACTAATATCGGCTGTAATCCATTCTAGAGAACTCCGCGGAATTCGTGAGTAATTGAAAAAAGAAAACAGCGAACATTTTCGACATCGATTTTTGCACAAAGGTCTCTAACAAAATAGTTAATATGGGGAGTTTTCTAGGTTCCCCCTACAGTGGGTTTTTATTGGGATGCGATTTTTTACATCGAAAAGTTGAAATTAGGTAAAGTTACCGACTAAGCACTCACTGCAGCTACGACCCTTGAAACTCGAAGCTTCGAACACCGACTTGGTAGTCGGAGTCTTACCTACTGCTAAGCTGCTCACGTGGAACTTGGTATTACGTTCTTCTCTCCCCCGATGGTCATCGATTAGCACACACCGTATTCTCGTTATCTCCTAATAACATTAAGCCTGTAAACAATTTCAGAAATACCAAATACTCTCTTCCAGTGAGTGCTATTGTGTCGATGTTTTTTCTCTACAGGTTGATGAGGAAGTTTAGGCATAAATCCTATTTTTAGGTTTCCAAACTTATGATTTTGCAAACGAAACCTAGTAAAGAAGTTAATCTTGTCATTGCCTTGATACATATACGAGAAATAGCGTTCAACGATGAGAGAGAACTAAAAATGAAAAAGAACAACTTTTTTAAAAACAACAGAACAGGACAAATTTCTGTACAATGTGCGTAGCCAAGTTAATCCATTGTCAAAGATTAGATAATGCGAGTTCAATGAACATTAAACATTAGGGAGTGACATTTGTTGTTAGTCTTCCCTCAATGAGGTTTATTAAAGTATTGGTGGTTACCTACTGGTTAATAATGAAAAGTTATTTCATGAGTTCGGCACATCATAAACCTGTTTTGGGTGATAATATTATATCTTTATTATTGGCTTCATTCAAATTCTCTATTTGGTCATTCTCTTTGATCACTTATTCATCTTTAATTCGTAGTGTTTGTCAAGTTTATGGAGATATCTGTTCGCTTACCGATAAGAGTTAAATCGCAAGTTAAATATATGTCTGGATACCTACCTGGGTCTTATAATAATGTTACGAAAATCCCAAATCCAGTTAATGCTGACTAATCGATTTTTCCCAAGAAATAAACTCCTTAGTGCATATTCACGGTGCGTCATGCAGCTGCCGGCCGACGAAGAAGATTACCGGAAAATCCAGATGGACATTCGCGACGCGTCATGCAGGTGCCGGTCGAGGAAAACGATTAGCGGAAAACCAGGTTAACGAATTAAAAATGAAGCCATGAAGTTAGGTGATAATAACATGGTTATAAAAATGTATATAAATAGACTATTTGTGGAAGACAGAGTTAGTCGGATAAGAACAATGAGTCATACGAGAACATTTGAGCCGTACAAGAGCATATGAGTCGAAAAAGAATATTAGAGTTGAGAAGTCGAGAGTATTGTCAAAGTAAAATGTAAATAATCCTACGCTTAAAGAGATTGTAAATAAAGAAACTTGAAGTTCAAAAGAATTTTGAAGGGCATTCCTCTTGAAAATAATATCCACGATCTAATGGTTCGCACCGTATCGAGAAAGGCGAAGTTCGTAACAATAATATTAAATTTCCTACTTCATTGGAATTATTAGATTCCAGTTGCCTTTGAAAGTTACCTATGAAAGAATGCAAGAATTACATATGCTTTGAACAAAAAGAGGAACATATAGTGCTTGGCTATGGACAAAATTTTGAGTTTTAAGCAACTTTCAATCGTTATTAGCTAAGTGTGCAAGCATCCAAGGTCGTACAAATACGGTAAGTTACAAAGTGCATTGCTCCAAAGTAATCGCGTGGGAGAAATGATGGAAACTCTCTCTCTCTCTCTCTCATTTGTACGTTGGCAGCGTCAACGTAGAGCAATCAGCGTCTCTTGCTTTCCTGAACATAAGAATACAAATTCACGATAGACAGAATATACGTTCAAAGCGTCGGATACAGAAGTCAAAGAACAAAATTTTTCAGGCGATGCGAAAATATTTCACGGCAGCTGATACTCGCACCATTCACACTGTCTATGTCGCGGCTGTGTGTGGACAGAGGCTTTCGGTTATTGCCTGGGTACTCTCTGCCGCGGGCAGGGAAGGGCGGCAGACGATATATAATTTTGTATAGAGAGTGTCATAGGAGACAAATCCTACCGCTTGGTGCAGACTGTAGAGTATCCAACATCAGCGATGCCTTAAGCATTGGGTTGAGTGTGATCTGTTGTCCTCAGGTACAGTAGGTACTTCCATGCGAAATTTGCATGTACAGAGATAAGATCGACCAAGGCTACTAAGCTTTTTCACTCGCATGCTCTGGACTAGGCCGTATGCGGCACGGCAGACTACCGCGCTTCGTCGCTCTTTAATGAACGCTGCCTGTTTATACAGCAAGCCTATGTGCAGTCGTTATTTTCGTCATCGTATTTATTTCCACTTGGAAGTCGAGGATATAGAAATTTTATTTCCTCGCTCATTTTGCCTCTGCCTTTTGCATCCTGCCTGCAGGCATAAGTAACATCCCATGAGTGAATTTAAAAAAGTCTTCTAAGAATTTTTGAGCTTTAGTTCTCTTAATGTTCGAAAAGAATTTCGTTCATTATTCAACTTGTACCGCCGTTACTTTTGGACACTTTTAATTTACTTTGCACGTTCTTCCTGATGTATGTTTGGAAAAATACCTTAAAGTTCTTTCATTTATTTCTTCTTCACTTACATTGTATTTACTTAGCATTCGCATGTATTTGTGCATATATTCACTTAAACTAAAGATGTAATTGTGTACACTTAAACATACACATCTATACAATTGCTTGCAGTAAATGTAGTTTATTTTTTCCTTCTAGTTGTTGTTGAAGTGCTTTAGTTGCGGTACAATTGGCATAAAAGTGTTGCTATTATTAATAAACACATTTACGTTCTCCAACAATTTGCATAATGATATTGTTTTAGTGGTTGTATACACATATGTGGTGAGCACCACATCCACAACACATTGGTGGCAACTTCAGTGTGTACAATTATATGCACATCCGTATAGAAAGAATGATGGGTTCTTATGAGACTGTGTGCACACGAAAAAGTTAAATGTACGAGTACATGGTTTTATTCAAAAAAAATTTATGACGGGCCTTCCATCTCTTCTATCGCAATTTTAGCGAGACAATTGGCATACTTTAAGATCTACATTTCTGCGGCGTGGGAATCCATTCACATTTAAAAATGCGTATATTTTTCTACATTTGCACGTAAACAACCGGAAACTTTTTAACATATTTATGCACACACTTACACATGCATATAGATATATGAACGACATATGAGGATCACATGCGCCTTGAGAGAAACTGTCAAAGAATGCCTGTTATTTGATGCCCAATAGATTACGGAGGCATGGATTGTAAGAATAGTCGATCTCACAACGCGACCCTCTTAGGCTTTTCTGTTCTCGCTTTTGTTTTTTGCTTTCACTTTAATCAATGCCTAACTAATGCCTAAATTGATGTAGAGAAAGAAACGATGCGTGCTGCGTACATCAAGTCAATCATCCCGATGTCCTTAGGATACTCTTTATAAGAGCGCCTAAGGAAAGGTCTGTCGAATAGAAAGCGCGTCTTCTAAATATTTGGACGGGGTTGGCCCTAATACGAGAAAGAAGTAGTCCTTTGAAGATGTGGTGTCCCGTTACATTCACCGCTTTCGTCAATCGCGACTTTGTAGGACATAGTTGTAGTTATCTCAAGACTTAATCTCTTGTTGCTATCTGTTGTAGGTTTAAAATTTTTTCTAGAAATACGCATATTTGGTGGTCCTCTATCCTTGGTTACCAGGGCGCGATAAAAGAAAACAAGTAAAAACATTGTAGCCGACCACCGCCCACTATTATATATCGTACATTTCTTCGTTTAGTAAAGTTTTTCAGCTGAAGGTTTTTCAAATTAAGACGTCATATGAGAAGTGATCGAAAAAATGATCCGATCCAAACTATTTTCAATAGCGTTCGTAGTCAAATCGCATCACAATATCTGAAAACCTGCGTACACGAACCAAGCGTCCGAAGAGAAGACGGTGAGAAAAGCTCAGATCAATACAGAAAGTGGATCTGAGTCGATCGGAAGGCCAATCTCAAGTCCTTCTGGGTATTGTATACATTCGCAGCAACTTAATTTATCTCGTAGCAAGGTACGGGTGTGCGACCTTCAAGGACAACAACTGGCTGACAAGATTTAGCTTAAGCGGAGTTTTGATTAATGTTGAGGCGCGCTTATTAAGCGAAGGAAGCTATTATTTAGAGTTTATTAAAGAGCTCAGGATCGATTTCGATATCGGAGCCAAGTTTCTCGAGGCTAGTTGATTGATAATTTAAGACAGCTAGCTGAAAATCGGCTTTAATTCTCAACTAGCGAACTTGTAAAGTTGCAAATCGTGTCCGGTGTGGTTCGCAAACTTTTATCTGGCAACAACCGCCACTGTTTAGTATTTTACGATGAAAATTGGTTCCGAATAGTGACTTGACCTATATATAAACTTATTGTGCTAAATTTGGATCACATTAACCTATTTTTTGTTTCTATCCTTAAGCGGGTTATAAGGAAAAGTAGGTCTTTATGTCTTTCTGTCATAGTTTGTGATACTTTGTGCCTATGATAAGAAAGGAATAATAAGAACTTTGGCAGGACAGATTAACTAGGCTAAATTGATTATATTTCTTAATTTTTGATTGTAGCAAATGAAGTGATGCAGGCATGCAACATTCAAATTTGGCCAATTTTAAGATTTCACCGTATTAGTATTTATAATGCAATAAATAATGACAAGATGTTCTTGTTTTATCGAAATTTTCGATATTCGATATATTAATAGTTTCTCTTGAAGTCCAGTATTTGGCCGAATCCCTAAAATCTGGCAACAACCAAGACTATTCACACCTTTTAATGCAATTTCTTTTATATCCATCACCGAAGGATGAGGGGTATTGGCAAAACGTTCGCAACACTCGGAGGCAAGCTACAGATTTTCCATAGAGTATATATATTCCTGATCACTTTTAAACTCTAAACCAATTTAAGCTTGCCCGCCCGTCCGACTGTGTAATGTCTGTGGTAAACATTGTCCTGGTCACTAAACTGAAGTTAGCGCTTTCCAATTGGGCAGAAGCGTTCGAGGTCTTTGCAAGCAGCTTAATAAAAAATAAAAACAATTTCGTTTCTTGCTCATTGCTCATAAACCACGATCGATACGAAGATAAAAGTTTGCATTTATATTTTATGGGTTGTTGCGCCACCAGTACAAAAATGGAAAAAAAACAGCGACGCCTACACACGAAACTACAAGTGATCAAATCTTTCTCTTTGCTGCTTGGTTCTCCGCTTATTACTCTTAAGGTAAACAAGGGACTATGTTTAAAATTGTTCTCCCCGTATAAAGACATACTATCTGTCTAGAAATTCTAAAAATCTGTCTAAATATTGTGGATCCCACAACAGAAAGATTCGAAAAGGAAAACCTTAGCAATATAATCAATTGAGCATCAAGTAAACAGACTTGAAGAGTAGAATGCGATGAGTTTAGTGTGTTAATTCTAAATTAAATATCACGGATGTCGCAA
This sequence comes from Glossina morsitans morsitans, assembly GCA_001077435.1. Taxonomy (NCBI): domain Eukaryota; kingdom Metazoa; phylum Arthropoda; class Insecta; order Diptera; family Glossinidae; genus Glossina; species Glossina morsitans. Next base: position 72,331 of record CCAG010013491.1, on the reverse strand, counting down.
CAGTACACGAAGAAGAGCGGTGATGAATATAACAAGATTCGGTCGGCGCCGAATATAGTTTCCTTATTTCCTTAATTGAATATCGGCATTATCTGTTGAGCTGAATATTTAAGAAAGCAAATAAAAATATTTGTGGTGATACTCACAATAATGAAATGTTCCGTAACGTAGACGTAATCGCTCGCAATTTATTTTTAGTAAGAAACTCCTATTCTTACTTAACAAATTTATTGATTAATTTGAGGTCCGTCAACATTCTGTAAGTTTAACAACTTTTTTCCAATCTAAATACATATTAAAAGGGTTACCATCACTTTTAAAACTATCATTAATCCCCTCACACTTTATCGTGCCATTAAACATTGTACGCCACCGCATTGTTGTTCCTGTAATGGCTTTTCAAAACAACGCATCATATGTGCAGTGGTTGAGAAAATGGTCTAATCCGGACATTTTCCAATAGCGTTCATCCGTGGGCCAAAACACCTTGCTGGAGCAATTTTCATCAACAAATCTCAAAAATTGTTGCCTGTAGATTGAGCGCAAGAAAACAAAACGGACAGACGGAAGACGGACAGGCAAGCTGAGTTCGATGCAGAAAGTGATACCGAATAATGAGGAGGATGGATTCATATCAACTTCTGCCGATTGTTAAGTACGTCCTTAATTATTCTCATTAATATTCCTTGTACCACCAGTGATGTAAGGTATAAAAATTTACATGCCCTGTAATTGAATTTAAATTTAATTTATTAAAATAAAAAGTACAGACAATAATATCGTAATGCTTGATATAAACACGTCAGGTTATTCTCTATAATTTTATGAGGAATTTAATTTTATATTTTATAAATATTACACATAGGAAATTTTCACTGAATATCATTAATATTTAATTTTTATAATGACCTCTAAATATGAAGAATTGGCAATTAGTCAACTTTCCGAATAATTGTTATTATGTATGATATAATAAATATTACTTTACGTTCACGTATCATATGATATTTGCATCGTTTTCCGTTAAACATATGCCAAATTCGCACATATTCACGCATTTAGTTAAGAAAGTATATCAAATACATTTGTAAACGGAATCTTGTATTCTGATTAGAAAATCGGAATTTAATGAACTTAAAACAGTTATATACAGTTATATACATCTTGTCCAGGCCCAAAGTTTCATTTATTGAATTGAAGCTGTTGTGCTAAACCTCAGCATTGAAGAGTTTTCCCCTTACCCTCCTTTAAGAGCTTACACTACAAATGTAGTTAATCTGGAAATCTTTTTGGACTCCGTCTAGGCTTGGCGTGTAAGCATACGTAAAATGGAAGAGCATGGAAGGCGTTTTGCTACTAATTTTGTCTTTCCGTTTGCAGAAAAGTAAGGATAGATTTAAATAAAACCTCAAAAATTAAACTTTAGTTCAATTCTATTTAATGAAATAAGCTTCAAAATTAAAACTAAAAAATTCCACCAACAGCAGCAAAAAAAAAAAAGGAGACAATCAGCTTGATTGGCTGATTTGATTTCTGAAAGGCAAGCGAATTTTGCCAGTGGGATACGGCTATGGAACGCGTGCATATAGCAAAAGATATTTTCAAAAAGTCTGAACAACTACTTCTTTTTCTTCTTCTAGAGTTCAGCAAATTACCAATACATGATTCATTGGATCGACTGGAAAAATTTCAGTATGAACACGGGGTTCTTTATCTGAATCTTAATAAAATTAGTGGTTAATTTTGGTAGGAGCTACATATATAAATATATATCTATTTTTATTCTTTCGGGCTCTTCTCCATGTAACCGTGATCTTTTTATGAAAAGTTCTCTTCTCTATAGAGTTGCCGTTAGGGTTGCACTCGATAGAGTTGCCGTTATATAAATTTATTTATTTATTTGTACAACATACATAACGTATTTCTAGTGTCTACAATAGGCGGAATTTATCATTTTCAAGACGCGTCGAAAACAGCTTCAAAATATTTTTCCTATGAAGTGGTTGCACTGTACTAAGCTATTGTGTGGAAATTTGAATCCGATATTTGGTTCAAGACAATGTATGCACGTGAGCCGTTCAAATCTTTCAAGGAAGCCCAGCAAGGGCTTCAAGCAAAACAAGTAAGAAAATTGTATCCAGCTGCGACCGAATGCTTTGCACACTCTCTTCAAGTTCCTTCGACGGGAAATTTAGGAACGAAATAACTAAATTTCCATATTCTAAAATTTTGGATTGGCTTGAATAATTTTTTTCCATTTTTGTAGCCATCACCGAAGAGTGAGTGATTCATTTTGTCAAAATCGTTGTAACGTCCAAAAGGCAGATTCAGGAGCCCCGCAGAACATTCTTGACCAGCACCGACTTCTGAATCGCTGTAAGCATGTCCGTCTGTTTGTTTATGTAGTGTGTGTGGTAAGCATTCTGCTAGTCGTTAAATATAAGCTCTACTCGCACGCAGGTTGCATGGGGTCGGAGAACATACCTATGTTACCACGTAAAGTGAGAACATCTCTATGTTACAAAAGGAATAAAAAATTTGATTCTGGCCACGCCTACCCAATATAATAGTGGTTTGAATTATAATTGCTTTTCAATGCCTTTAGAACACGCGAAAAAAAGCTCTAAAAACCCCGTTCTTGAAGAATTTATATACCAGTTTCAAATTGGAAGTGCTCCAAAGCATCTCCGTCTGACCAACCATGTAGCATCCTCCCGTTAGCGAAATGAAGATATCGGTTAGCAATTTGCAAACAAAATTGAAAATAACCCAAACTGGTCAAGGAACAAGCCTACAACGGCCACCCACCTAAGCAACAAAAACAGCGAACACCTCTACTTTCCGTGCTTTTTGCTTAAAATACAACACATTTAAATTTCCAATTGTGTTTTGACAACAGAAAAAACAGCCGCGGTCACTCAGTATTATCGAGTATGAAAATTTAGTTCTTTTCCACTTTTTTCGTCCACAATCGAATGTAATTTACTTACTTGCTGCCAGTTGAAAGCGTTTGAGAAAATTTTCTTTATCCGGTAAAAGGAATACATTTTAAATACGATAAGCCTTTCGATAAAAAAGAATAAATTCTTACAAATTGGAGGAGATAGTTACGAAGGTAGAAGAGCAACGAGCCAAATATATGCAACATTTCGCACAAATGTATTTGTTTCTATTGCCTAATGACTGTCTGTCTGATTGACATTTTCGCTTACGTGCTCGTATCTGCTAATATGGAAACGTTTAAGAGGTTGAGCTAGGTGCGAGTATATAAAAAGATATCATAAAGACCAAGTAATGGAAAGAAAGAGGGAGAGGCAGGCTTAGGTCGATTCACAGAGTGGATTTGAATCGATCGGTTGGTGTATCGTAAGTCCATCTTTGGTCTTACATACGCCCGGACATACTTAGCATGTCTTGCACCACCTTTGCAGGCTGTAATAATATAATAAATGATAAGAAGTAGAAGGATCATGTCCGATACTCACCATCGTTGTCTTATCTATATCTAATCTTGAAGTCCCTCTTTTTGACACCCATATCGACGGTAATGTGGAGGACAAATTAGTCTACCGCGTCGTGGCGTCAGTGATCTTCAACTTAGAATTAACACATTTTGCATCTCGCATTCTACTCTCCAAGTCTTCTCTCTTCTCTTGATATCTCTTCTATTTGATGTCGAATTGATTACGCTGCTTACACTGATGTTCTTTCATGGCAAAAAACACAAATTTTTGTTTAGAGAAACAGATATGTATCTGATTTGCGTTTTGCTATGGGCATGTGCTTTCACCAACTTGCCTGATTTTCAATACCAACCTATGTGCAAGAATTTCTAATGCTTTTGCCAAATTTGAAGCCAAAAGCTTCTTTTTTGCGACCAGGAAAACCGCAGACATTGAAACGACAGACAGACGGACATGATTAAATTGTTTTAGAATTTACATGCAATGAATTGTCGAAGTGTTTATTTGCTTTATAGATTATTGAAATTTTTAACGTATTTTTTTGAGCGCAAGGAATAAAAATTTTGGTTGCATAATTTTTTTTCGAAAGGAAGAAATGAACATTTTTCAATCTTTTAAAAGGATGTGGTTCGAGCAAAAAAAATTCTTAATTTGGATACATTTCGGCGCGAATTTTTAAATCATATACAATCATATATATAAAATGCAATATATGTCGAGAGACCATATACTGAGCGCCTCATAAAATCGTATTTGCTTACCAAGTCGAACTAATTTAGATAAGCACGTTGTTGAATATCGTAGTGTTTTTGCAATTTTTCTGATATCCTTGTAAATGGTTTTGACATTGAATGGGCGGCAAAGTGATAATGTTTACTTATTCTACGTATTTTCGTATGCGTTTATAGAACAAACAAACGAAGTCTTCAATTTCAATTTGTTCACTTTGCTGTAGAAGTTATTACGAACATGTGCACATACCTAAGCCTATTGTAAGGGTTAAGCAAGGATGTATGCGTCTGTATTTGTGTCTACACATATGTATATGTATATGGCTGTGTAGATGTCTATATTTGTAGAAAACAAATGCATTTATCAGACATGTTAAATTGGAAGGCGTGTGTGTGTGTGTGTGTATGTGTGTATATGTGTGTATATATATAAAAATGTTCATTGAGGTGCAAGCACATGAACAAATTTACTACGATTGTATACTTAGGTAACAGATATGTAGGTGTAGATAAACGCGCTTGCCTATGAACATTGAAGGTTAGCTTGTGAGTGTGATATTGAATAAGAAGAATTTAAACACTAATGGAACGTTCAACTATATTTCATGCATGCATGTGTAGCGTAGATGAGATGACTGCATATGAATGTATTCGTTAGTTAGTTAGCTGCTGAGAGCTTATGGAAATTTCAATGCTGACAGAAATGTAACTGTGTACATATGTTGATTTGTGTATGCAGTTTTCCAATTGAAACGTAGCCAAAAAACCTTGACTTTCTCCATAAAAACGTGCACTAATACAAAACGAAATGAAAACCAACGAAAAGAAAAAAAAGATTGCAAAAAAAAAAGAAGAAAAACTTTTGTATTGAATCGAATACGCGCCACCATTATAGCATAGCATAGCATGGCAAAAGCAAAGCCAACAATACAATAACAATTGTAAATACATGCATAAGTGTGTGTGAGTTGTAATTTTATATTTATATATATATATATATATATATATATATATATATATATGTGTATATATATATATTCTATATATATATATGTATGTGAACACAATTTGGTAGTTATTGGTATTGGTGAGAGGTGATGGTGATATGCGGTTCTTTTGGTTAGTTATACATATTGTTATGGTGAAAATAATTTGATTTGTGTTTGTCTTCTTTATCTTCTTTTCCATATGTCTTCCTAGCACTTCTATTCTAGAATATAGAAACATATACATGTATATATATATATATATATATATCTTTAATGTGAAATTCTTATAAATTATCCTTTTCAACCAAAATATCTTTGTAGTAAACCGTTGTTTAATTACCTTGAGCGTGTCTTTTTTAATGAATAAAACCATGACAAACAAATTTTGTGGTGAGTTTAGGTAAAGAGAGACGAGTTTTCCATTTTATCTTAAGTCGGTATATATCTCTACATATATAATATGTGTGTGTATATATTTACATTTGTATTTGCACAAACATATTCACAGTTGTAGAGTGTAAAAGCATGCTTGTGTTTTCCTATTAAAAAATACATTGTTGACGGCGTATAGGTCCTCTTCTTAATATATACGTTTTAAGATCACGTGACTGTTTTTTTCTTCATTTGTTTGTTTATCATTTTCTTTTTGATTTTTTAGTTCACTTAGTTTCTTCAAATATTTGTGCAGTCACGTGCCATGAAATATGTATCGGCAGCAAATTTTTTGCTTTTGGTTTTTAGTAAATATTGTGATGATTCATCATTAAAGGAAGATATTATGAGTAGTAAACTGAAACTTTGAAGGTAATCTTTTGAAACACAAGAAGGGCAAATTGATGATGTCATCAGAGCTTTGAATTCATTCAATATTCCCCCCTTCAAGCGCATAACGCACTAGGTAAATATAACAAAGAATTTGATTCCAATTGAAGTCAATATCGCTTAAATCATTCAATTAATTGTTGAAAATTGCTTCGATGCTCTAACCTTTCGTTGCTTAATCGCACCGTAGGTCTTCAAGTTTTAGCGAATATCGTGGATTTAACCTTTTCTTCTTGGTGTAATATAGCGACATATGAAATCACTCTAGCATGCATGCTTTTATATGCGCCGAGTTATTTTACCCCATGCAAGTTACTAATGCTGATCCAGCTACAAGATGTCGAAGAACTGCATGATCTAGTGTGCTGTGTTCCTGATTTGCCATCCAAGTTACTATAGTGAGTGTTCACAATAAATCTATACCTGCCGATATCTTGGTTCGATCGTTATCATCAATTAAACTAAACATGTTTAGTATCAGAAAACATTAGACATAACTTGCGTTCGAACGAAGCTTTCTCGTCGTTTTGAAAGAAATGTAAGTAGCGTTCTTTAATTAAGGGAAAGACTTGAGTCTCTTGTTGCAAATCCTGAGTGATGAGAAGAAATTTGATCAAATGTGAAAAGCTACCAGAACAATATGATAATAGATAAGCATTGCTTCGGGAGGGAAAAGGCTTTTTTATGCCCCACACTACTTTTGATAAGATACACAAAACGATTTGAGATAAACGCACTTTATCCCGAACGAGTCAGAATCATTTTATCACTTCGATTTAAGCTTAAGTTTGTCTGTCCATTTAGTAGCCTGTTTGTCTCTCTTTGTTTCTTGAGTTCAACGTACACGTCGCAATTTTTGCTATACTTTGATAAAACTTGGTAAGCTCGCGAAGCCTATTGAAGATGGTTCGGATCGGATTACTTTTCTGATCGATTCCCTTACCATACTTTATTTTGAAAAATCGTTTTATGAATAACTGTATTAAGCGAAGCGGTGTACGATATTTAATGGTGGGCTTTGACCCACTATAGGACTTTTACTTGCTTATTTTAGACAGTTTTTATAAGGAATACCCAATGTATTTGAAATCAAATGTTTGTTGTACAATGTTGGATTGGTTGTGTTTATCTGTCTTTACTCAGTGTAGCTAAAATTTCTCTGATCGATAATGGGCGAAGTAAGTGGAAAATCGAAAATTTGGGGTAAATAGGCTTGGGTTCATCAATGACGACTAAACTGCTATGGCCCATTCGGATTAGCAGACATCTGGACAGACAAATCTGGTTTTTATTATACAAATTGATTGAAATCATTCTCCTCTGCATCAACTTAACAATATCTGACGTCGATACCATAAAGAATACGTCGCAACCTTAAGAAAGGTTCTTGTGGTGGCCGGCACGACGCGGTGCATTAACACGAGGAATTGTCCAAAATAAAAAAAAGGGGGGGGGGGGATTTGTCCTAAAAACGGTCCGATCGATTCCATTTTCAATAGCTTTCGTTCTTGGCCCAAAAGTTGTCTATCCACCAAATTAAATCAAAGTTAGATTAGGAAACATGGACAGACATTACACAAACAGGCAGACAGAAGAAAATGTTTCTAAATCAATTTGTATAATATAAGGCTTTCTTACCCTTATACATACGTACACAAGTGGTGTTGAGAAAACAACATTTTTTCATGTTTCTGGTGGAAGGTGACACTTCACAGCGTCTATCGAACGACTCAACAAAATTCCCTCTCATATAAAAGTTTAGTATAAAATAAGCTTTCATGCAGCAACAAGATTTCATTTTTCGCATCTTATAACGGCACTCACAATACAAAATAATAATTCAAATCTTAGTACGCTAGAGTATACTTGGTCGTATCTGTAACGAGTAGTCTACTACTCACTTATCGATTGGGCACGCATCCATCAACTTGCGGCTACTTCTTATCAAGTTTTCTTTTTTCGCTTCTTTCTGTACGCAGAGTGTACACCTCTTTAGCGATTGGTCATACTAACAAAAAAAAAAAAAAAAAAAAAAAAGAAAGGAAACACGACAATCGGGTTAGCATGATAAGTGTAGCTATTGTTCGATCTCATTAAGATATAAAAATTCTCATGAAAAATAGTCTTTTACATGACACCATACAAAAGATATAAGAAGAAGTACTAGATTGCGTGTAGCTGCATAGAGTGTTTAATAGTCGGCTTTCCCTGACGACTATACACTTTCTGCTTATTATGCTTAAATTGCTTGAACTAAGCTGACGTAGTCAGAATTTGCTCTTTCGAGGTACACTACGTGACACATTACAACGACGCGCAAAATTTAATTACTAGTTAATCATCGATCGATCTATCACTTATTATTAATATATGATTAAATGTTTTTTTTTAGTTGTCCGCAGATAAGGTAGCTCAACTAAGTTGCTGTATTAAATTAATTAAATTAAATAATATTTTGGTGAAACTGTTTTGTTGTGTTGTAAAAGTTATCAAGGAACAATGTATTATGCCCTGCAACCTATAAGATGTTTTGCTTTTATAGGTATTTCCCCTTTAAAAGCAAGTAAGAATATTATAGTCGGGCAAGGCCGACAATTAGATACGCTGCACTTTTCCGTCTGGTACAGTTATTCACTCGTAAGGCATCAAAAATAAAATATTATTTTCCTGCAGTGGCATACTTTCCATGAAAGCCCGCATACTGAAGGATGCCCAAAATAATGCATGATGTGTTCGAAATTTAGCGAACTTAAGTTTCCGCCAAAAAATTTTATTATTCTTCAGTTTGCGTCATAAAAGACAAGAAATTGTACTTTCTCTTTATATAACAACTTGCTTGTCATGAGGACCTTTTATAGGTGTTAGAGTCTAAAAAACAGACCTAAGTGGTCCTAATTCCCTATTGAAAATTGTTTTTGCTAATTTGCTACTATGGAGCAATTTTCATCATAAAATATTAAAAATTAAAGCTTTTTCTGAAGGGCGTACTATTCATGACAAATCTTATATGCGGAGTGGGGTTCAAGAAATAGGCTCATGTGGTTCATATTTGGTCTACTTCATTTTTATATTAAGTTATTATCAGGAACGAATTTTCACGAAAAAATATTAACAATTAGGCCCTTTGGACATATAAGGATTTCCTTTTGCTGGGAATCCGTAAATGCTGTAGTATGCAACAAATAGACCTACGCGGTCCAAATTGTTTGTCAATTAGGAATCAATTTTCACCATTAAATATTGCAAATTAGATTTTGTCACCATGAAGTTATAAAAGTTTTGTAAGAACGGTTATTAGAGGAGGAGAGGGTGGGAGGGGGGGGGGAGTGGGCAGGTTAAAAATATTGCCCCAGCCGAATAGAATTTTTGATATAAATTTAGAATATGTACATAAGTAATACTACTCAGCGAATTTCTTCCAAAAATATTCAAAATTAGAATTTTTTTACATACACCGATTTTGCAAAATGTGGGAGTGGTCGAAAAAGTGGACCGATTAAAACCATTTTCAATAGCGTCCGTCTTTGGAGCATAAATTTCATTGAAATATCACAAAAAATTCCGATCTGTACATTGAACGCAATAATGCATGAACACGCATCAGACGCATGGACGGGCGGACAAGTTTAGATCGTGGTGATTGTGAATCGGACGGTATAGTAAAAGGTGCTTCTATCAAAAGCCCTCCTCAATGTTACATACATACGCACAAAATTAATATACCCACGTGTCGCAAGCGGTGTAGTGCGGTATAAAAATTCAAGGGAAACAAAATGTAGATGGTTTCGTTTACAAGTGCATTGTTAGCATATTCCATACTGTAGTTAGTACATAGTTTAGCTGTAAAGCAATAAAGACAATGAATAATAAAAACAATAAACATATGACCGAAGGTAAAGAATTTAAAGAATGTTTAAAACAAATTCAACAAACAACAAACGCGCATTATAAACAAAACAACGATTCGGCGCAATGAATGTGTTCGTGAGAAGAGAAAGAAAATATTGCGTGTTACTCAGAACCCAGTATTAAACCATTAAATCTCAAGGTAATGAATGGTGAATTGTAAGAAATTTTTATTCACCACACATCAAAAGATATTAATTTTTAAAAAAAAGTCGTTGGTCGTAAACGTTGAGCGTCTAACTGAATTACCGTTATTCGTAAAGCAAACTTTGTAAGGATTAGTTATGCAGCAGTGCCATAACGGTTATTTTTAGTCGTCGTCGTCGTCGTTGTCGTCGTATATATCGCTTTCGATAATAATAATGATAATGTCGTCGTCGTGTTCGTCTTTGTGGTGGTTGCCTGATTGGCATTAGTCATAAAAAAGTGTGTAACGCATTGATGTGTGTTATGTTTTCAATGATTTAGTTAAGGGTGGTCTGGCCAAGAAAATAGTTCTCCGGTAATACTTGAAGGACACGGTAATGTGTTAAGGATAAAAAGAAGAAAAAAATAAGGAAAAGAAAAACAAACTAAAGTCAATGAAAGTTTTTAATAAAGAACTTTAAAAATAAAAACAAAAATTAAATATAAACGAAATAAATTAATTAAATTTTAAAAGAAAATCGCCTAATGAATGTGAAGGAAAAAAAAGGAAAAAAACAAAAGCAAATCTAAGATTCTTTTAAGATCGAACATTTATACAAACGAACCTTTTATATATGTAACGTTTTCTGTGTAAATAAATAAACAAATTCATACATATGTATGTGTATGTGCTGCTAAGTAGTTTTAGTTTCATGACTTGTTACGGAAATGAAATATCTTTACGAAGTGTTTGCAAACTCATACACACACACACACACACACACACACACACAGAGAGAGATTAACACAACGTGTTATTTTGTTATATGCTATGAAATCGTATTTACTCTACGTTGTAAGAGTGTGTTTGCTTCTGTATAAACTTATAAAAGAACAAAAAAATTGTGCAGTTATGATGGCATTAGTTGTCGTCGCAATTGCTAGCTACACACGCGCTCAACGCTTGTGTTTGCATTGAAGATGGATTTGTAAATTCTTTCTTGTTTACTTGTAATTGGCACGTATCACCGTAACTGCTGCACGGTTACCAGGACAATTTCATGTGCATAACAGTCTTAAGATATAATCGAGTCGTTTTATAATTTTAATTAAATATTTATTTACTTACGAGATGAAATGGTTCAGCGAACAGTACCTTTAATTTCTAATTACGTAAATTCAATTATAAGAATGAATTATTCATTCATTCATTCTTATTATTATGGTAGAGTAGGATTTCATTAAAAATGCTCTCGTATTATATTAAATTTTTGCTTTGAAAGAAAAAACAAAAAAAAAAATGTAATCAAGTTATGAAATGTGAATAAAAATAAAACATTTTTGTTTGCACAAACGTAATTAAGCGACTTAAAGACAGCATTCGCGACGCCGCGGGGACATAATATAATGCAAGAATATAATGAATGCAAGCTTGCTCTTCGCGAACAAAATGAATTGAATAAGAGATGAGTTCAAAATTAATTGTGCTTTAGCAGCATTACTGACTGCAGTTGAGGTTAACTTGACTCGCTTAACCTATGAGCTTATGATTTTATTGCTTTACATTTTTTCCCCCTTCTTTTCTTTCTTGTCTTTTTCTTGTTTATTTGTCTATTGTTTAAGAAAGTGTGTTTTTTTGTTGTTGTTTATTTTCCAATTTTTTTTTTTTTCAATTAATATTTTTTCCTTATAAGAAAAATAAATAGAAAACTTGATAAGCGTAAAGGGGAATGTATGTTGGATAAACTAACTGCCCTTTATGATGGAATGAAAAAATTCAAGTTGTCTTTTTTATATTTTTGCGATGGGTGAGATCATTCCTTTTTGCGTACAATATTTATATATGAGTTTGATAAATCATAGATTGCTATCGATTGTTAAGGGGATAAGGATTGACGAAAAGACAAGCTGCCGGATGGACAAACGACAGGCTGAACGATAGGAGAGCAAACTTACATTTGGACGAATGGTCAGGCAAATAGAGGGTTAAATAAATCAATGGATACGTAGAGGGATAGGTGGACGAATGCTCAGATATATGCGATGAATTAACAGACGGATGGACAAAGCAATGGATAAACAAGGAAACGTATGGACAATAAATGAATTGACAAAGAAACGAATTGATAAAGTGGTTAATGGACATAGAGACGGTTAAACAAGATGACGTAAGCAGAAGAACGATGAATTGACACTAAACAGATAGACAAAGAAACAATTGAACAAAAAGGCGTACAGACATCTTAACTAATGCCCGAAGAAAGTAGTGAATGAGTGAAATGAACAGTCAGGCAAAATCATGGTTAGGCGGAACTATTCACCGACCAAAAAGTGCATAGGCAGAAAAATCTACAATAGAATTAGAAGCGAAGGGGGCTAAAAGAGCTTACTGGAATGCAAGCGGAGAGTTTAAAGGCCAATTGGATATATATGTATCTGGCTGTACAGATAGGGAAAATTGAGATGATTAAAAATGTATATAGCACTTCTGGCATATGTGATGAAAAGTAGTGTTTTTTGTTCGTGACAGAAATTCCACTTGAAATTTTCCAATAAATAAACGAAATAAAATAAACTTAAGTTAAGAACTAGAAAAAATTATTTGATGAAATTTTTATACTCCATACTTAGGGGAAAGAAACATATATGGAAGACGTCACAAAATGTTTGGTTGCCAAAGAGAGATTTCTAATGAAACAAATGCAAGTTTGATACGTATTTAAAAAACTTAAACCATTCAAAGAGTAGACAAGGGATTCGTCAGAAAGACTGCGAACAGCGAATAGCGAAGCAGTCGGAAGGGATATCAGAATTCGGCCAAATTAAAATTTCGTGTTCAACAGGAATGTAGGAATGCTTTTCGATGTATGCTCCTATGCGTTAAAGTAATTCTGCAAATCTGATAACACTCCTCCGGTAGCTAAAAGAAACGGGAGAAAAACAGCTGTAAAAGTAGCTTATAACTACAGTTAAGATGTTTACTAGCTACCCCAGAGAAAACATTTCGAAATCCTCTATTTATTGTTAAGTTTATTTTATGCTGGAAAAATTTGAATAAATTCAAGTCAAGTTGCACTCAGCAGTAGTTTGGCTTACCCTTCTTCCGTCTTCTTCGACGATACCTAATTCAATCTTTAAACTTTTGGCTTAGAAAAAATTTAAAAAATTCCCTCTTTATTATAAAATTTACTTTACATTTCGCAAATTTGAGCACAAATTCAAGTTGTTTGCATTTACGCTGCGCCACGTTTTATTATCGAATATAAATTTTGCAATTTGTCATAGTAAGTATTCGTAACAGTGATTCTTTAACTTTCTTCTCTTGCATACTAATGGGTAACTATTATTTGCCAATCAATCGCTTAGGGAATGCCAGCTGTTACTTTAATCCGCTGATGGTTGGAAAGAGAAAGAGAAAGGGAAGAATTTAGTTATAGTTAATAAATATTAAGAGGATGAGGCTCACATATAGTAATGCAATATGTGGGCGATTTCTGATTTTCTGTTCCGAATCGTTTATATATTCAAGACAAAAATAACTTGTCCTTCATCATATTCAAATAAGATTTTATTGTCAGGTTTGTTGTTGCAAATAAATAGAGAAAAATAAAAAAAACTCATTTCTCCCCTATTCGTGTACCCTTTAACGATTGGGAAACTGTGCAACTATGTCTGTTATTGATAAATTCACTAAATAACTATCATTGCATAGATATATATATATATATATATATATATATATATATATATATATGTATGTAATGTTTACATAATGAGCTTAAATCGTAATAACTATTAAATAAACGTTTCACAGCTTTTTAATTTGTTTTAGTGAAACAGTGAAATGGTCCAATAATGCAATTTTATTGCTAAATATTGCGGAGGTCCTCTGATTATGTATTGTAATGACATAAATCAGAATTTTTCGCAAATGCATTTGCATGCACATACCCATGACTGTACAAACATATAATTTAGTGTAAATGTAATCATTATTATCTCGAAAACTGTTTCAATGGTCTTTCCATTTTGAATTGTAGTTGAAGTTATGCGATCTGTTTATCTGACAGTTAAGGCAAACGATATTACTATGCTCTGCGCTTCTAATGGTACAAGAGTATATTAAGTTTGCGGGGATGTATGAAACATCCGGCACTTTTGATAGACCTGTATTTCATTATACCGATCGATTCTGAAGCATTTTCCGAATCGGTTTAAAATTGTCTGTCCATCTGTCCTTCCCTTCTTCCTTTTCTGAATCAATTCTTCAATCGATTTAAGCTTGTCTGTCCGTCTGCCTTGTTTGCTTATCTTCATCCTATGGGACGTAATATTTAACTTATTTTGATGAAATTTGGTACATCTATATGTTTTGGTTCCAGAACGAATGCCATTAAAAATGATTCCGATTGAACTACTTTTTCGACCACTTTCCATACAACCCCGTATTTTGAATCAATGTATTAAGCGAAGTAGTGTAGATTAATGGTAAGTCGCGATCCACTATAATGCTTTCGCTTGTTTTCTTTATAATTATTGCATTCAGAATTTCCTTTCATTTTATGTGGTATAGGTGATGTTCTTTAAAATAAATTGGCAACCACGGGTTGTGAATTTATGATAGTGTAGACTTTATTAACAAAATTAAGACAACTTTCTTTCACAGAAAACTGCTTGGAAAGTTTAAAGGAACTTAATTACAACAACATATCTTCTCGTAGAATAAATACTTCTTCGTGGCTTATTTCTTTCCTCTCTTTGCTTGTAAACTTTTACTCATTGCATGTCCCGGTGAATTTTTTTTTTTTTGTAAATTCTCTTTCACATGCTGAATTTCATTCGTTAACTTTGAATTTTTATTCAACTTTTTTTTTATACGCCAACTTCATAAGACACGTTTATTTCACGTCGCCGATAGGCACAAAACATTTTTATCTATTTTTATTATTTCCCTAATGTTTTTTGTTGGAAATTTCGTTCCGTTATTTTTTCATAACACTAGTATCTCTCTAATTGCATTCTACGCAGGAGCATTTTCGTCTATATTTTATTTTATACTTCTCCACATTAATGAAAATCAGCTTTCCAAATGGTGTCCTTCCAACCTTTTGTCTCATTCGCGGTTCTTAGTGCAGTCCTTAGTTATAAGCAACGGTTTTCTAAGCACAAGCCCTTAATTGTACTCTCATCAGCAGTATTTTCGCCTAGATTTTATTTTTTACTTCAAACTGCATGAAAATCGTTTTTCTAAATGAAGTCCTTCTATCCTTTTTTTTATTCGCTATTCTTAGTTTAATCCTCAATTATGAGCAACGGCTTTCTAAACAAAGCTCCTTCATGGTACTCTACTCTTTTTTTGTTTAAAATTCTTTATCCAATTCGTAATTATAAGCCGCGGTTCTCCAAGCGCAGCTCCTTAATTGTACTCTGTTCAGCGGTATAACCGATTACTTTTTTTTTCTTCAAAATTCTTAGTCGAATTCTTTTTTTCTAAGCAAAGCTTCTTCATGGTATTCCATTAGACAGTGCGTTTGTCTGGCTTTAATCTTTTGTTGCTTAAAAATCTTTAATTCCGTCTTCACAATATTTTCCTAAAGAGAGTTCCTTAATTATACGGTACTCAGCAAACGTACTGGGTACTCTTTTCTTGTCTTATTCAAAGGTCTTAATCCAATGCTTAACTTAACTTTCTCAAGTCTACTCAAGCCAGCAGTGTTTTAAGCAAATCTTCTTTGATTTTTTCAAATCTTTGTGTCTTCCACTATGAACAACGTTTTTCCAAACGTGATGGTATCTCTACTGACACTATTTTGAGCAATTAATGTTATGAAAGCGCTTGAAACACTTTGTTTTTTAATTATATCCGATCTATTTATTGTTTTCGACTTTTTATTTAACCTTCAAATTTTCAATTCAAATTTCCCTGAGTTTAACTGTTTGATATCAAATGAAGGGTTTTCTTAATGTTACGCGTACATATTTGCTTTGTTTAGAAGAATATTTAAAAAAAAAAAGAAGAATTTAATGCCAATAACATTCATAGAACTTATGGCCATTAATATTTCTGCGCAATGCTTCCTTCGTTGAGTGTAACATATAAACGCAGTTTTTATTACTGCTGCTTTATATTGCTGTTGATTTAATTATCCCAATTAGCCGCGTTTTATTACCACTACTACATACTTATCTACATTCCCTGTAATAATATATTAATTAAATCTTTTGTTCAAATAATTTTTTTATTCAATTAATCGCAATACATTCGCTTTTTAGAAAGTAGTGACGAAAAGATCGCATGGGATAGAAAATATCTGACAAATAAGTGAACACGATATTCACTAAACTTGCTCGCTATTTTCGATCAAATTTTCGAAAACAATTCTTTAAGCGGAGTATATCTTGAAAAACGTAGCAATCATTAATCGGTTCTTGTTAAGGTGAAGACTTATAACTTTTATAAGAAGTGAGTGTGAAGTTCTAATAAAAGCGTAAACTGGTGATAAGTTGGAAGACCAACACAAAACGTTGTAACCATTATGTCTGCAGATAGGATCCCTTACATTTAATAACAAAAACAAGTTAAGCGTATTTCATGTACATTGCTTGATTGTTCTGATTGCTAAGCAAATGCCACCTTTACGAATAAGAAAATTATATCCATCGCAGGGATTAACAGCGATAGGATCAAATCAACCTACTATAACTTCGGTATATTTTCATGAAAGTAGGCGTGTTAATTGATCGGTCACCCATTTAAACTTGCCTTAAGGTATACTCGCACCCGATTTTACATCAATATGCTTCCGCAAGTTACCAATTGTAAGTTGCAACCTACTTTTGACCCGTTCGTAAGCGGACCATAATAAAGGTTTAAGTGATTTTCGCAAGCACGCTTATACATTCTGAATTTGAAATGAAGACCTGGAAAAAATTATAAGTTTTAGTGCTTTACCAATCGTGGACGTATAGACGGATCACATTAATTCAATTTTTTTTTTTTGTTTATTAATCAAGACTTGAATTTTGAATTAAAGTTTATTTTTATTCATTGAAGTGACTAAAGAAGAAGCGAAGCAAGTTTGCTTTTGAAGAAAAGTCGTACTTCTGCTGCATACATGCTTTCTGACAAAGAAATCCCTTTCCCCACAACAGCATTGCACTTAGTACAAACAAATTGGTTGAGGTGCGAGAGCGACAGAAATATCCTCCAACTTTCGGTAAAGCGGGATAGTACCAAGTTTGAAAACCATTGATCTAGAATCTAGTTACTCTCCCATTCCCAAATAAAGCTAAAGTAAGCGATTTTACTGCTACTTTTTTCTTTAACCCTGTTGGAATAAATCTAGCTTTGTGATTTTTTTACAGGCATTTGGGTTATAATAAGTTTATGTCTCTAATACTATTCTAGTAGCAGTCATAAAAATCTGCATAAAGTTAATAAAACCTGCAACGTAAGTGCTGGGGGGCGAACAAAGCAATGTTTAAGTATACATTAAGATATTGTATATAAAAACAAACTAATGTATACACATACACACATATATATGTATATAAATATATGTGTATATATATATATATCCACGCATATACATAACGTAGTTATAGCTTAATAACAAAGGTATTCTTTTCATGCACACACTACACACACACGTACATAAAAAAACAATCAACATTTTTAATGTGGTTGTGTTGTAAAAAGGAATGTGTTTAGCATGTAACTAAAGGCAGGGGACAATACATGTGAACGTACAATATATCTGCAAGCCATGTGTTAAAAGCAAACACTTATGCACACTCGCACTTACGAACAAAACAGTAAAGGTATTATTGTAAGTCTTCCTCGCACATGTATATATATATGTATACATATGTATGTATTTGGAATGTTTTTTGTGTGTTTGTTTTTTTTAAGAATCCAGCTAACATTTTTACGCAAAAAAAGAAAGAAAAAATAAACGAAAAAAAATAACAAAAACCTTTCCATATAAATGTGTAAGTGTGTTTGTGCGCATGTAACCGAAAAGGAAAAAATGTCATTAAAGTTTTGTGCTTACAAAAACAGAGTGTGAGTGAACGAGTGAATAAGTAAGCGAATGGTATTTATTATATCAGCTGTTGTATGTTTATTGCTATCATTCGTATTTAAATTTAACACGCTAACACACATAACGTATATACACAATTTATATAAAAACATAAACAGTGTAAACTATACTACGTATACAGTGCATAGACATGCTTTGACTAAAGCCACTACACTACAATTCAAAGTGTTTGTGAGCGTGTGCGTGCGTGTAAATCATTTATATAATAGATATCCTCACGTAGTTAAGTAAAAGTTAAGTCAATACTATGAACGAGGTTTGCTCTATCAAAGAAATAGAGAGAGAGAGAGAGAGAAAGAAAGAAAGACAGAGGGAGAGAGAGGCATATAAAGAATAGTTGATGTACGTTTAGGCATATGTGGAACAGAAAGCTTATAAATGTATTATAAATGGAATTTATGTGTGTGCGCGTATACGTACATTCATAAGCGCAAAAGGTGTTATATATAGATAGAGATTGAAAGGGAGATGACAGTGTCAACGCTAAACGTAAACACAATACTTAACTGAATACAAAGGAAACTCATACAAATTCTATCGTTATTCCGTATGATATATAAAACATTCTAAATATTGCTAACACTAATGTGAAATATGTACATAAAATATATACAAGCATACATATATATACATGCACTTGGCAGTTCAACTCAAAATTTACAGTTATTTGTGTATTTGTGTCTTTGTTGGCTATAACGGCCAACAAAATTTTACTATGCCAGCAGGATAATCAATAGTCGTTTATGTAAACGTTTCACTCTCGCAGACAAACGCACAGCCACATACATATAAAGACATTGATAAATACAAATATTCAAGTGCACACTTACTTACAACTTATAAGCGTTCTATATACACGAATACATACATAAAACTGAAATTTGCACAAAGCACGGATAACCAGTATATGGGAATACGACGAATCGCAGCCATACCACTACACACTTAAAAGTAATAAATTCGATTTTGTTTGTTTGGCTGTTTGGTTGGTTAGTTGGTTGGAGTATTGTGCGTGTATACGGTATGCTTGCTTGCTTGTAGTTATGACAGCAAAGCAAAACATTATTATTGTTGTTAGAGATACATAATCATATTAAAACTGAAATTTAACGTTTATAGAGTAGACGTAGTACAACGACCATATTAATTTATGCTGATTTTGTGCTTTTGTTTTCAATGGGAATGTGGACGTGAATGATCCATGAACAAAGGTGAACTTTTGATCCTTTTCATTACGCACTAATAATCGAATTTTCTGTATTCTAGCGTTTGTATATATAATCATTATCGATATAGTTTAAAATGTCGAATAACATTAAAAGAAAATATGATGTTGTTTTTGAAAAGGTTATGCAACGGATGAGGAGAGATTGGGATGGACGGAGGCGGGAGAAGGGAAGATGAATGTGTATAAAAATATATCAAAATTTGCGTAGATGACATGTTGTACTCATACTCCAGCTACAAGACTATAATCGAATATTCGTCACGCTTAGTTTAGTGGGAGAGAAAAGTATAGCAAAGACGAAGAGATTTTTATCTCATGTAATATTTCTCAAATTTTCATTGAAACATAAATAACAACTATTTTAAACTCTGCACGTTCAACTGGCAAGCTAAGGTTTTGCTTAAAATCACAACAATTACCTTTGCTTAGTTTAGCGTAAACCGATGTAATCTTTATAACGAACAAGTGCATATATAGTGCGTGCAGGATTGGCATTGAAATTAATTTGCCCACTGCATTGTACAACACCCTACTATGGCATGTCGCGTTTTAATCACATTTGCTGGCCTTTGGAACAAACTGCCTCTATTGATCTCCTCGCTTACGCTGGTTAAGTAAACAAATACTTTTGCCTTTTTCTTCCCCCTTTAGCTAGCAATCCTTCTTAACCATCCTGTTGACACGCAGGAAACATTCAATTATGATTGGCTGGGTAAATATAAAAAAAAAAACTGGAACTGCGGCTAAATACAACCAATAACTGACGCTGTCTTGGCCTTAGTTGGGTAGTGATATAATAACAAGGCTGCCTTTTGTCGTTTGTTTACGTCTTCATCTGTAACTGGATGAATCGAATAACCCATGGATTACGCTACGGAAGAGTTTTTCGGATTAAACAATACTAATTCGGCTATGTTTTCGCATTTAAAACAACTAAGACAGATTTCGAAATTTGAATTTTTTGTTCTTTTCTACCTGACTATTCAGGTAGTCGATAAAGTGTCATGCTTAGAGCACTCGGTATAGATGCGACTATACCTTGTCAAACCACACTAATATTGGAACCCGCGAACACCATTAAAAACGCTACACCGAACTAAAGTTGTTCAGATAAAGATTTTTTAAAATAGAGCGTTATTTGGGAAATGGTCGAAAGAGCACTCTAAGCCGAGCCATTATCAATAGCGTTCATCCTTGGATCAAAACAGGCTGGTGTACCAAATTTCATTAAGGTATCTCAAAGATTGCGACCTGTAGGTCGAAGACAGACAGCCAGACCGACGGACAGACAAGCTTGGAAGGATGGATAAAGTGATTCTGAACTGATCGGTATAATAGCAGATGATAGAATAGAGATCTCAAGTCTTTGCTGGGTGTTCGTTGCATCTGCGAAAACTTAACATACCCTTGTACCACAAGTGATGTAGGGTATAAAATGCAAAAGGCATCTCCAAGGGTAGAAAAAGGTATGTAGTGTATATGGAAAGCATACCGTTGATAAAAGCACATTTTGCAGGTGCGTTCATGTAAATTTGATTTCCGAAATGTGGCTTCCAGTCAATCGCTGATCGAATTCTATAACAATCGTCGACTAGAAAAGTCGAACATAATGTTAATATTGACTAATAAAAGATTTTCAGACACTCTACCTTTGAAAGTTGTTCGTCTTTTTCCTACAACGCAATATTTTCACAATTAAAATGAAATAAAGCAAATCTTCCACTTATTCAAATGCTTTTTATGACGGGAAGACTTTCTAATTTTGATAACCAAGCCACGGAGCAATAGCATTGTAAATGATCTTACTGGTGAAGCTCTAATGTTAATTGAGTTCTAAATAAGCGGAAATACAAATCATTGGGCAAAAGTTTGCAAAAAATTTTTATCCTAAATCCAAGGTTGTTGCGATCAATGGAGAATTTCGGCGGAAAATTTGTTTTCAAAATTTTTTGTTTTTATTTTTTTTTTTTAAATGTCATCAGCCGTCGTTTTTTATATAAGTGGGAGCAAATTTAAACGTATCTGTTGTGCCTATGGCTGCAATATGAAGCACTTTTCGTTTCCTCCCGGATCTGAAATTATAATTGTGCAAGAGTATGTTTACCTTTACTTTGATATTCATTCTATGTTGACGATGTTGTTGTTGTCATTTTATAATTAAAAAAAGAAACCAAAAATACAAAATAAATATCATTTTTGAAAATTAAAACAAACACATCAAAACTCATAAGCAAATACATTCTGTTCGTGTCAGTGTGCGAATTGTTTTTATTAAAGCAACAAACAAGCAGTGGATGGATGTAGAGAAAGCGAAAAATTGGATTTCAGTCGATGGAAATATTTGTTTTGTTTAGTTTTAGTTGTTCTCTCTGTGTCTATTATATTAAATACGAAACATTTTACTTTTTCTTAGAGTTTTAATACTTTTTCCATGAACAGATTAACTTTTTTAAAGTGTTTATTTAAGTGCTTCACGCTTTTCGCACTATTAACGTGCGATGTTTTCTCTCACTCATTGAAAATTATTTTGGTTTTATGGGAAGAATGCGATTTTTTTTTTCTTTTTCAGCAGAAACAAAAATCATTTTTTCTAAATTTTTATTTTTTTATTTTTGCTTTTAAGAGGAAAGCTTTTGTTTTTTGCGTTGTATTTATTTATATGTATATATTTTTTTTGTGATAAATTTTTTATGGTTTTTTGATTAACCAAGTGTTTCGGCATGGTTAGCTTAATGGCGAGTAAAAAAGTTTTGCTAAACAATGCCAAAAATTTGTATATACATCGTAGAGCGTCTATTAACTTTGTCAGGCGATTGTAATCATCTAGAAATGGGCACTGATGGCGTTGTGCACAAACTTTAATTTGTTGTGACGATTAAAATATTTTGTAGAACTTTAAAGAGGGCCTTAGAAATCTTTTCTCTGATACGTTAACAAGAAATCAATTCATTGGTATCATCACAATTTCCGTAGGCTCTATTCCACTACGAGAATTTTTCCGATGTATTGTCATATCTTACATCATCCGTGATGAGGGTATATTGAGAGCCCCTTTAAATGGATGTAACTTTTATGACACCAATCGGTTCATCATGATTTCGTGAATGAATTTAATACGTGTCCGGCCGTTTATTGTCTGTTGAAAAAGTTCCGTGTTCTATCTATAGGTCACTATTAACGATTAGGTTTTGATGAAGTTTGGTGAACCGCGCGATTGGGACTTAAGGATGGACGATTATAATTTTACCCTTCACCTTCGGTAGTGCAATACAGAGAGCACTTGAGAAAAACCCATCTTTTGTTTTGTGCGATTTTCTGAATGAATTTAAAACACGTCTTTGTATCGCTAAGTGTGAGGCCCGTCAAAGAAATGCTTTGTTTCACCTACAGGCCGCACTTGGCAAGATATTTTGATGAAATTTTGATTATTTTTATAATCTACACCACAAGAACTTGAGAAAAGCCCACCAGCTTAAAATCAGTCTCCGAATCGGTCTAATTATATATGACTGTCTCATTTTTGTCTATGTGAAGGTTGACTTGTTTTGAGAGATTTTGATAAAATTACTCTGCCATCTTTCGAGCGAATGTCAAACGCTACTAAAAATGGCTCGAAGCATTTTTTTGATCCCTCCCTATATCGGAGCCCATTTTGTAAATGTCATTGTATAAAAAAAGGAAACGGCGGGAGCTAAGGCTTTCCCATTCTAGATGATCTTGAAAAATTTGGATGGAGTGGAAGCACTTTTTGAACCCTCAGCCAGGTATCCGTTCTTCAGAAAAATAGTCTTTGTTTGTCAAAAAAGTCTAGTCTTTAATAAATTATGACTTGACTCAGAATACTTGATTGACCACTAAATCCATTGAGCCAAATCTAGGGAACGTTGGTCTATTTTCGAATCCACTTCCAGCTAATAGTTCTTTGGGTAAGGAAATACCCTACAGTAACGAGCTTAATTTTTGTGTATTTTATGACAAAAATTGGCGAAGAATCATGAGTTCTTTAATAGAGAAATTTAACGGGAAATACTAAATTTGGACCAGATCATCCCGTATCTTTCTTGACTTTTCTTTCTTCTTGACTTTGATAAGTAGTATCATGTGTAAAGTACTTAATAGATGACTTTGTTGTCCTCGGCCAGCTTGTTAAAGAGAAGCTTAGGCTTCTCACTCAAGGTGGATATGTTCTGGTTTACATGCTTTACGGTCAAGCGACCGTACCGTGAAGGCTTGGGTCCACGCAAACACTCTTGCCATGTACGATGTGTCGTACTTTGTTGACTATGAGGCTTATATAGCATGTTACTCTTAGTTATTTTATATGAAAAGATTATTAAAACTTGTAAACGCGATAGGCATCGCAAAAGTCACTGTAAGTCCAACATGAATTTTTCACTTTTTGCTCTTTTTCTTTTTATTGTGGTTTTTCTTTTTCGCAAGTGGGGGAATATGCCAGCATAAAGTGTGTTGTCCGTTATTAAATTTTTATTATATTAAGTAAAAGAGCAAAACTGTTTAAATTGAGGAAAAAATGTAAAAAACAAAAAAATTATATTTGCCTGAGAGCAAATTTTTAATACCTATCATCTTGCTTTGCTTGGCTGCGACCATTTTTAAATTTGCTTTGCAATCTATAACTAAGAATATAGTATGTGTGTCAGGTATTTTATCTCAGTTTTTATGAACACAAGTAAGCAGGCATTCCAACAACAGACGACAGATAAACAGAAAGTGAATTATACACTATGTGTGCCTCTACTTTATCTTCTTTTCTTTTCTTTTTTTTTTTTTTTAATGCGTATTTCTGGAGACTATGAAGACAGAATCGAATCTAGTATGACCCAGTTACGGTTCGATGGTTGATATAATATTTTTTTTTATTTCAAATCTTAATCTAAAGAAAAAGACTTGCATTTCTCCAGTTTAAAGTAAGTACATGTGCTAAAAAGGGTGTATAGGAGTGACGGTGGTATGACTAGCTTTTAACTTAAACAACAACATACTAACAATAGCAATATAAAAATAATTTTTGCATAAAAGGACTTTTTTTTTATAAAATATTTTTTTATTGTTTTTAACTCTGTAAATGTAAAATGTACTAAGAGAAGCATCGTTTTTTGTTCAAAGCCCCTTTTTTCTTTTTGCTTTGATTTGGCATTGAAGCCTGAATAACATTGAAACCACAAAAATAATAAATAAAAAAAAAACTCATCTTTATGCTCTCTCTCTAGTAGAGCTTTGCTGTACAAGCAAGCACTTATCATAAAAGTGTGTTCGATATACGAACAAAAAAAAAAAGAAAAAAGAAAGAAAACAAAAGCTCTAAAGTGCCGCTGTTCTATTTCATCTTTAGCTTTCATTACTGGTATATGTAGACGTTATACGTTATGATGTATGCTCGTAAGTGTTATTCAAAAAAAACATTCTTGATTACATTCGAACACTCCAACACACAATATACAAACTTATTTCGTGCTCTGGCATAAATTTCATAACAGCTGTTTATACCACTGACTATACAAATCACTGATATATACGTATGTATGTATGTATATCGAATGCGTACGATGAAAACGGAATCTTATGAATTGGATTACGTCTAACAAGGAGAAGAACGTCAGGAGAGCAGCAAATAAGAAAAGCATATACGAAGATAGACAGTTGCAGTTTCCCAAACAAATAAATCACAATGAGACGGTAAGTTCGTTTTGAATTTTCATTTCTTTTCTCTCAATGTTTTTTTTTTTTTTTTTTTTTTTTTTTATTCATTTCCTCGCAGTATCCTCGAGTACGCATTGATTTCTCGGTTGATATTAGCGTGTGTGTTGTATACATGATTTTGAGTAACAGCTGGTTAATGTGATCTTCTATCGAAATCTACTTATGAAGTGTTTTGATTTTTTTTGAAAAACCTACTACCGAAAGGCTGAATGTTTATTAAATTTATTAAGGTTTTTGTAAATGAAGTCAGCATAAGTAAGCTTATTCTTGATCAGCATTAAATTCTAAATCGATTTAACCATTTCGATGCGTCAACTTGTGTGTAAGTCGGTATGTCCGTTCGCCTGCCTCAAACATTTTCAAGATCGTAAAAATTTGGTTTTTGAAGCTCTTGCATGCAGCTTAATATAACGAAAATTGTTTAAATCAGCTGAAGGACGCACTTATAGTACGAAGCAAACTGAAAGTGCTTTTGCTACCAAAAGCAAAACAAAATAGTTTTTTTGCTCACTGTCGGTAATAGTTGCTACAATAGTTACAATAGTTACAAAGATTCCTGTCTTTTTTTCATAATATGACCCACCACTCAGGAGGTGTTCCCTATATGTACAACGCGATGATGGTCAAGAAGAAGTGGGAAGGAGTGGGGAAAGTTTTGTGTCCAATCCGTTACGATTTTAGTGAATGGATGCTCGCTATACCTACGACCAACTGCAATCAACCGCGGACAGGACCCAGGTAGCCGCCTCTGTCACTTACTAGGCCTAACGGCAGTTCAACTTATATTCCATGGGCGATACTACAATAACTGCACAGAAATGGGAAATCGAAATACCACCTCATCTCAATTTTTTCATTTTTTAAAATTTTTTTTTAGGATGAAGGGAAGTGAACAATTCGGTCGAACCGAATATAGTTTTCTACTTTGTTTTCATGGAATTTACAGATATCCCCTCTCTATTAAAATCATGGAAGGGTGGAGATATACTAGATTTGTCCTTTTGCTTGTAACATGCAGAAATACTGGTCAATGTGTTGTAGCAGAGTGCAATAGTTTTAATCATGTAGTGAAAGTCGGACACGTTTGTATAACTGACCCCACGTTGGGCGGCACTTTTGTCTAAAGGACTAATAGATTATATTAACGTAGTCAAAAGGTCAGACGGTCGGACGTTGTAACGGATAAAAGCACGTGTCATTGCAAAGGTAGTTAGTGTGGTAGTAATGAAAGGGGGGGGGGGAGTGGGCGGTTCATATCGTCCAACCAATATTCAAGAAACAGACAACGAGAAACCCTTATGGAGACAGACGGACGAACGAAACTTTCAGGCTGATATTATACCCTGGCTAGTTTGCATCCTGCTTATCGTCTTTGCTGAAAATTCAAAACAAAGCCAAAAAAAAAAAAATACCTGTAAAAAAGTGTTTGTCCACTACCGTGAAGGTTGCATCAGTAGATGTGATCGCCATCGCCACAAGAAATGTTACATATGTGTATGCGTCCGTGTATACACATAAAGTGTTATTCTCGACCAGATTAAGATCCTAAGCCTATGTAAAGATGTCCCTTTGATCGTTTGTTCGCTTGTCTGTTTGTCTCTTGTTAGAAAGACCCCAATAGTAAAAATTAAGAAAGATGTTTGAAGCTTCGAACTAAAATGGGCATGAGTCGTCTTCCATAATAGACTAAAAACGAAAACTTACAATTTTTTGCAGATCTACCTCTAAACTATAACTTCACTGACTTCAATGGTATGCGCCTTAGGCAAGGAACTATAACTTGCAGCCCTAAGGAGATATCGATCCGAATGGCAGCGTGGATATCTCTCAGAATTACTTGAAGGATCGATCAAGTACGTGATACGCACACATTGCCAATACGGTTTTGCAACCACTTTATCTTCATTGCAAGTCATTAATTGGGATCGTTAATAACACATACGTCACATTCAGCAGCTATAATGATCTCTGTCCTTTTTGTCACCGTATTTTTTACTATCTTTGAACTCATCCTTTTTCCATTATGTACGGAAATCCTAAGCATTATTCCAAATATTTGGAAATACGCTGCTTGTGTGTGTGTGTGTGTGTGTGTGCTTATCTTCGTTTTAAAATGTATAGAAAACGGGAACTCGAACGGCTTGAGCTTAGACAGTGTGATTTTCGTCTGTGCTTTCGATGAAATATAATGCATCACAAGAACATCTCCCTCTTACGTTGATTGATATAAAAAACCCCTTCACGTATCATGATCAAATATTAAAATATTCAATGACGTTTACTGCTTGCAATCTAATTGAATATAAAACTAATTAGAGCATGTGTGACGTTCTTATTTTTATTCTCTAAAGGGAGTCATTTCCACACAAATAGATTTTATGCACTTGGAATTTTAATTAAACCGCAAAATACTAATCATTGACATATACATACATACATAGGAAAGAGCGATTATATGCACAAGTAAATAGATATTTAGGTTATTAAGCGTTAAATAAAATATCTTTATATCAATGTTTCTATCTACGAGCAAAATAAACTTGAATTCTCTTCAAAAGGATTCATTAAACCTGACATATAATGAACGTAGTTCCTGGCTTTTGTTTTCTTTTTAAGGGGTTACATGGATTTTCAGAGATAAACAAGAGCCTATGTTCTCTACTTTGTTTTTGTTTTTTTTTTGTACAATGCATGACTTGTCTGCTTTAAATTTTAAAGCATGTAAGCAATCAATGTTTACAGAAAATTTATAAAATTTTTGAAAGCTTACGGCAATCAGCACAACGACTAAGAATTGTGATTACAAATCTTACAAAGTTGGTAGATAATGCGATATGGTAATAAGTACATCGCGTTACTATTCCTCTACAAAGTACATCAGATGTGATGATCTGAAGCTTGAACGGTGAAGATACTACATGACTTCAATGAATTTTGAAATAAGGGCCACTCTCTATATATCTCAGATCTTTTTCGCAGTATGGGTACATCGGTGGGCATTAATCTGTTTTCGTAAGGCGGAAGTCCTAAATGAGAATCCTGCTATTGGTCAGTTAGAGTAAAAAGTAAGTTATTTCTTTGAACCGATTGAATTAGATCAACATGACATTTATAGTTCGCTATTCAAACTATATTTCTCCTTCCACCTTCCCTTTCCCAATTGGATGGGTGAAGGGAATAAACACATTTCATATCTCATTTGTGTCCTTAGAAATGGATTTTTGCGAACTAAAAACAAATTGACAAACTTTCATTATTAATGCATTGTATGGTGATTATGAGTTACTAGCTATTCCCCATTCACGGGAGGTGTAGCGTGCATATAGTACATTTCCATGTACATAGCAAACATTTGACGAATCTATTTGCTTAGATATAACATGCGTACTTTTAGGCGATATTTTTGTATCATGAAATGCCCTTCATGCTATATGTGCATAAGTGCTATTAAATACAACACTTTTATTAATCATACGCACCATATACTTTTATAGGAATACAGCTTCACTAGTCATGAGTATTAAGTAAAAAATTAAATATATATGAGTATATTAATAATACAGTTAGTGTTAGTGTACATGCAGTACGCATTATAGTATACAGTATGTGTATAGTGTATAGTGAACGTAGCAAAGCATAGAAAATTCTTATAAAAGCGAAATTCTCACCTACCGCTGTAAAGTGACGCTATAGTATTTGCTTGTTATTAGTTATCAGCACCACGTAGATGAAGGATCATATAGAATATCGTAGATAAGTTGTCAGATAGAGTTTCGTTGATATGTTATTTTTTCTCTTTTTCTTATAAGTCTCTGACTTGTGTATAACTTTTCAAACAAATGGATACGGAATCTATTATTATCAAAACTAACTTAGACCAAAGTAATAAATTGCAGGGCTAATCCTATGATGAGCTTTAGCAGCTAAGACTACTGCCTCTTGTTTCTTAAGGGATAGACTAGATGCCAAGTGCAAAAAAGTTGTCAAGTAGAAACAAAAACAATGCTGATCAACAAACGATTTCAAAAACAAGTAAGTTTATGATAGATAAGAACTACGTATTATGGTGAGTCATAAACGATCTCCCTTATTGCTATTTTCGTTCATCAATTGCGGCGTATTCATTCTCCATCTCAATAACACTTTTTTTGCTTTCTAATATAGCGGTTCCTTCTGGAGCGGGGCTAGGAAAGGGAATGAGAGTTGCAGTACGAGACCCTATGATACTATATTTTTTAATCAAATTCCAAAAAACAATATCGTAGAAAGAAGAAAATAAGAAAAAAATTTAAGAGAAAGCGAGTCATAAAAACGGTGAAATAGAATTAAAACTGTATTTTCTTCAAAAGCTTCCTTTTCACGAAACTACCATTTTTTCGTTTATTTTTTTTTTAAATTTGTGTATAGGTCACCATCATGCGGTACTTTGGTAATTTAAACAAGAAAATAGTGTTAAAACAGCAGCTGAAAAAATATCCACCGTATACTGTGAAGATCGAATAAGCAATCGGGCGGTTAGCAATTGGTTTTCTAACTTTTGTATTGAAGATACACGAGGTGTGTTCAAAAAAGAGGGGACTATTTATTTTTTTCAAAAAATTTATATAATCCATCAATAGCTAATTTGGCGTCTCCAAACTCAGATAAAATTGCTTGTTAACAGTTATGGCCGGCAGAAGGAATTCATAGTGCATAAGATCACGATAATGGCGGAGAACAGCAAACTGGCTTTTGCACGATATACACTCGTTTGATCGGCTGGTTTCGGGTCCTGTGGATAGATACAAGACTCAGCTCTTGTAATAAGGATCGACTGGTAGGCAGAAATCATTCCCTCATCCACATTATAATAATCGAAAAAACCATCTTTTTGGTGTCGTACAAGAATGCAGTATCAACGCAGCTGACACACTAATGACATTTCTGCCGTGCAAGTTAACACAGATGTCTGTCACCGTATTTCCCATATAGAAAAAAATATTGGTCACACTTTTTGATCACAATATTATATTAGAAATTTCGCAGATTAATACTCAAAAATACTTGTAGTCCCCTCATAAACTCCTTTACAAGTACTTAGAACTGCGAAAAGAAAAAAACGAAAAATTTTCATTAAT
The DNA here is from genome assembly GCA_001077435.1 of Glossina morsitans morsitans. Classification (NCBI taxonomy): domain Eukaryota; kingdom Metazoa; phylum Arthropoda; class Insecta; order Diptera; family Glossinidae; genus Glossina; species Glossina morsitans. The sequence goes on along the minus strand of CCAG010013491.1, from coordinate 42,122 downwards.
CACTGACTGATTGGCTTGTCGTGATCTTTGGCGTAATTCAGTTGAAATTAATTGAAATCGAAATTTATGAAATTTTCAAATATGTGTATATGTGTGTATATGTGCGCGCTTTCTACAAAAGTTATTAAAAATTCGTTATGGAAAAGTTATGGAAAATACAATTACTGTCAATAATAAACGGGAAGTTTGCTAATAGGAATAAATGGTCCTAACGAGAATGAAATTTATGCGATTTTGTTCTCTCATCACAAGAATTTTGTAAAAAAAAAGAACTTTTCTTTTAATGAAATTGATATTTATGACAATAAAATCCTTTCCTCGATTACTCTTTGTTCTGGCAAATGAATGCGGAATATTATAATTGTCTTAGTCTTCTTCGTGTAATTTGCGAAAATTTGCATTTTCTTTATGAGGCTTATCGCTGCTGCTTAAGAATTTAATATTTCGAGCAACTATCGCAATTGTAATAAATGCTAGATGAAGTGTAATTACAACTTTGTCTTTTTTGTTTGTTTTTCTTTTTGTATATTATTTTTCATACATATTTTTATGTTTTAATTAAAATTGAAAACCTTTTTAGTTATTGACAGTAAAATAAATAAAAAAGAAATTGAATGTTTTTTTTTTTTATCGATTTTATATTATATATTTTTCTCTGTGTGTGCACTCTTGCTCTTTACTGTCTATCGGATGTGGTTAATAAAACATTGCAATCTATCGTATGGAGGAGAGAAAAAATATTGAAAATTATTTTTTGTTATTTTTTTTAAATTTAATTGCAACATTATTAAGATTACTTACTTACTAATAGTTTAAGTATCTGTTCCTCCCTATCATTTAAAGAGTTTCGAATTTCTAAATACTTTCTATGAAAAGGGCAGGAATAGCTATTAGATGAAAGTAGAGACTGAAAAACTATTGTACAAATGATAAAATAATCAGTTAACAACTTTCAATTATCGCTTAAGTTCAAACAATTTTACATAAGCATTTTCCTCTTTCAGTTCTTTGTTCCTCCACCTCCACCCTTACTCTTTATCCGCCACTCCACTTTCAGGTTTTTTTTTTTTATTCTGTCTTTGTTCGCTTCTACCTTCCCATTTATTTTATTGCATCCCGTTTCATTATGATTCAAACCATCGCACACAAATGAAAGTAAAGGCTATTTCTTCTCAACCTTGTTGTAAATACTGAGCAGAACATAAAGGATTTCATTAAAGTTCATTAAAAGTTAAATAATTTATTAACTTTTCCCAACGCACTTTTGTATCTAATCAAAGCTTTTATTGAAATGCTTATGCGAAACGCTTAATAAAGCAAATGATAAAATATATCAATTAAATTTTCTTCTTTTTTTTTCTCACCTAATAAAATGTAAATAGGGTTTCCCACACAAGCTGGCTTTACCTATCGCGGGAGGCAAGTTTGTCGCATTCCAGTTGTAACACGTAGACGCGTACGCCTCTAAGGTCTACGTGACCTTGATCGGTAGAGACATTTCAATCACTGAAGCGATGTCAGTCTAATTGTCCTTTAACGTTATAACAGTCGCAGGAATTGATGTAGAAAATAAAAACTTTACTCATGGTTTCTTAGTCGATAGCTACACGCAAAGTTTAAAAACAAGGAAGATTTGCTTAGCAGCACGCCTATAAAAGCTCTACAAAAAAAAAACGGAAAAAAAAGAGAAAGAAAAAATTTTAAATTTGGAAAAGCTTTTAATCGTATAATTGTGCAATGCCTACAAGTAATCAAGAAGATTCGCTATTAGTTAAAGAGATCCACATGAGTGGCCGAGGAGATAGGAATCGCGACTACTCAGTCTGTGTTTACGAGTTCAAATCTCAGTGGAGTTTGATGACCACACTTGGTCGTAGCTATAGTGAGTGCTGCTCAGTCGCGAAAAGCTTAACACTCATATCCACTACCACTACGGCTATCTATTTTGCTTTCTCCACTTCTTTGTGATCGTTACCGTCATACATTTATAGGGGACATCCCCTAACTGGAGATATCCTAGCATTGTTCAATGTGATAAACGATGATAGACGATCACTTAGAGGTTGTGAACGCTTGTGGAAAGACTCCTAATCTAAATTACTGAGAGTGATGGTGAAAAAAATTATTCTTAAACGAGGACGAGGATAAGACTTAAAAGTTTAGGATGGAACACACTTGAGACATAAAATGCTGTCGTGTACGGGCAAATCTATTTTGTAGATGGCAGAACCGTGGAGAGGCTTGTAACGCAGTGTCTGTTAGTCCTCCTCGGTTTGTCTGAAGAAAAACAAAAAATTAATTTGAGGGCCACTCTTTAGTGCCACTAAGATAGGATCGGAGGTTGTCATACGTACGTAAGCTAAGCTAGCTAGTTCGGGAGATCGTTGCCATACTCCTATTGGCTACAAGCGTTTGAAACTCTGCATTAAAAAGTGTCCAATATCAGAGTTAAACCAGAAAGCTAACAGACTGAATGAAGTTTAACGTGGATGACAACGGTAAAGCAAATAACTTAGTTCGAAAGGGCTCTCAAGCCGCACAAGAGTAGTTGAGAAACGAAATGCGCAGATTTGTTGCCAGGAAACTGAGTAATAACATTAAGGCGGAGATAAGATGTGAAGCGAAGTTAAAAACTTTAGAGCTGAGTGACGAAGTTAAGATAAAAGTGTGCAGCTAAAATGAAAGCCGACAGCAGCCCAGCTCGAAATTGCGCAATTAGACGTGAGCCAAATTGCATCGTTGCTTTAAGAGCAGAACAGAAGTGCAATGGCAATACGCCTGGCTAGTTGAGTAGTGAAGTCAAAGGTCAAAGCTAATTAAGTAATAAATAGGCAACCTTTTGTGGCCGTTCTTTTATCATACACCAGAAAAGTTCCGAGTGGCCGAGAGCTATGTAATGTGTGATTGGGAACTTATAATAGTCAAAAACATTTATGAAATAATATTTTTACTGACCTATGGATTTATTGCAGCAATATTTCTGGATTAATGCTTCAAACTAAAGTCAAGCATTGATTTATATTTCAAAAGGGAATGAGAACATAGAATGTGATTAGAAACTCATTCGAAGGCATTCGGCCGCATTCAATTCTGTCAAGTAAGAAATGTTTCCAAGTATATCTTTACTATTTACGCAACAAGCACAAGTTAATCATAATTTTTATGAAACTTTTAGTTTAAATGCAACACATTTCCCCATAGAGTTACGCAGTTAATGTCTCTATAGTTTTACATTTCCAGTCTTTGTCACTATATCAAGTAGAGAAATGCCTGTCATGGAATTCGATTTACATTTTGCCTTTTCATATGCATATATGGCACATTGGTTTTCTATTATTATATAATAATAAGAAATGCTTATTTTCTACTTCATATTCTCTTCTTTATCTAACAATGACGTTCGTTCCCCAGATTGATTTGTGGTTATGTTACGGTTAGTATTATTCTTTTATATTAAATTTCTTTTCTTTTCGCTACAAAAAAAGGAACAAAAAAAAGATAATAGAAACCAATATGAACACATTTGGAGGCATTACAATACGTTAAGTTGGAGGGATAAGCCACCGCATGTACCCTTGCTTTGCCTTTCATAGCAAGCGTTACTTACTTATTTACTTATACATGTCTATGGAAGCCAATGGATTATCCTCTTTTGTATGTGTTATTAGATGTCTCTTGTGGCGATGTGCTGTATATGTATTCACTTATAATCCAGGCGATAGCTTCATGAAGAATTTATAGCTTAACATAAAGAGGAAACTAGGAATGATACCTTTTTAAATCTCCCTCAGCAAATCGATCAGCTATGTGACACGTAGGACCATCTTTTCGAAATCATATGGTTTCAGTTTCTGGCCATAGAAAATCTTTTGACAGGGACCTGCAGCGGTTGCCATTGACGATAATGGTTCTCTTTTTATCATCTCGAAAGAAATCAGGTCCAACAACGTCACCCCGAACAATAAGATTTTCCGAATGTAATGGTATGGCATGGAATACTCGTGGGTTCTCATCGTTCCAATAGCGAGATTTTTCCGTATTGACAAAGCCACCAAGACTAATATACACCTTACCTGAAAAGATGATTTTGTCACTGACAAAAAAGGAAAAAGAAATAAAAGAGAATTTGTTTATGATCCCTAAACGTTCAGTAATCTTGACTCGCTGCATGATGGAGCAGCAAAGTAAACTGAATATTTTCACACCTGGATGCATATAAAAAATGTGTTTTGGAAACTGGAATTTTCAATTTTCAAAAATATCGCTCTTAGCGAAAGAACTTTCCTAAAGAACTTTCCGGGAATATTTTGCAAGCAAAAGGTTCAAACCATAAGCTTTTTTCCTGTCTTCGACAGTAAACTAACGAGACCCAACCCTTAAACTTGCTGGTGAAAATGGGACTCTATCGCAGCTTACCTATGAGACATAACCGTAAGCCTTTTTTCTGAGCGATGTCCAGGCATAGGACAAAAATTAAATTTGTGCAATAATCTATGTTACGTAGTCCAGTGCAGAGTTAGTTACACAAGATGCGTTCTCAAGCAAAGATGACTTTTTCATAAATAGCATATTCTAGTGGCCGCACTTATCGATGATTACCTAATTTGAAAATTTGTATACCCTTTACTTTACTGCTTTCATTGCCGTGCTCGACATACATTGCAATCGGACGTGTGGCAGGAAAGATATAGTAACGTACAGCTTATTTGATTGGAAGCTGCTCGATTACTAAACTTGACAAGTTTTACTGAGGTATGACAGATAGATTAAAGTTACTGCTAGCTCCAAAGCTTTACCAAAGGGTGAAAGTGCTACCTTGCAATAAGTCGTTTTTACACTTTTTTTATGTAAATTCGGGCGCATGATTTTCGAGATCGTAAAAGAAAGTTTATGCAATCGCTAGCTATAAAATTCAATCAGAGAATTATACTTATGCAATAAACGTTGTAGAGCATGAGAGAAAGATCGCATTTCTAAATAGGACTCACAGGTGATACGCAAAAGATAGGATGAAATTTGTAATTAAGCCGTACTATACCCACTGCTAAAAACAAGCGCTTAGACGGCCATCTGCTATTCTGTATATTGGTTTTTCTTAGCAACGATCGCCCACAAGCTACCGTATTACTGCAGAGATTGCTGGGTTTTTTATTACGAGCTCAAATGTTTTTCAACCACGAAAACTCATAAAAGGAAGTAGAACTTTTTCATTAGAAAACCGTGCAAAAAAAATCATATAAAAAACATACGTGACATATGGTGAATTTGGGAATATGTTACACAATTTTAAAAAATCATATATTTTCCCAAAAAACCGTGCAAAAAAAATCGTGTAAAAAAATACTTGTGGCATATGATAAGTTTAGGCATGTGTTACACAACCTTAAAAAATCGTGTAAGTTGAAAACACTCTATAAAGTTCCCAAATAACCGTGCAAAAAAAAGTGAATGAAATACATAATATGTTTGTATTAAATAAAAACAAATCAATCTTTGTTACCAAAAAGAAAAATTAAGCTTAGTGTACAGTTAAAGTTCCGTCCATAAGTACAACATATAAAAATTTTAATTGAAAATTGTAATTGAAACCAATTTTGCAATTGTGCCATCATCAGCACTTATGTTAAATGTGTCTAGCAAACCGTCGGGTTTGATTCCAATAAAGAATTTCGTTCGCTGTTAACGGCCTCTGTTGGTTTTTTTATTCTTACAAAGTCTCTTATCAAAAGCTGTTCTTTTAGTTCCTCAAGCTGTTTATATAACTCTTGATGTTCGCTCATCCAAACTGAAGATTACACTCCATGTCAGGATTATGAATAAAAAAATGTTGTTCCATACGTGTAGAAAATATCAAACTCTCGCGAATTAAATCAGACATAAATAGCTGAACTTCAGCTTCGACTTCATTATTATTATAAAATATCAAAAATTCGATCGAATCGTCCTCATCGAAAGGCCTTTCTCGCATCAGTTCATCGATATCATGCGCTTGAATTCCTCGTCACCAAATGCATTTGGCAGAGTTGTAATGTTAGAACATTCGACTGATTTTTGTACTACGAAACTTCCACTTTTGACGCATGTTGACAACATTTTTTTCCAAGAAAGATTTACGGTCGATTGACGCAAAGGAATTATGTGCTTGCTTCCACAACAGTGGAATTTCTTTCTTCGAACTTCTAAACAAAATTTGTAGGATTCGTGTAAGAACAAAAAATTCGTGTAAAAAAATGCATTTGCTCTTATTGATGAACTGTGAAAGCAGGCAAAAAAAAGACCGTGTAAAAAAAGGATAGGGTGTATACACATGTGGCACATGTTGAAAAATTTTATAAATTCACTTAATATTTCTTAATAAAAATCAAACACAACAGAACACAACGAATCGAATTTAAGAAATTATTTAATTATTCTTTTAACCTCTCCACCTAAGGCTTTTAGCACTTGCCCAACTTAACTTTTGGCTCTTTAAAATATTCTTGATTGATTAGTTTCTTTAAAGCAACAAAGGCGTTATGTTATTTATCATTTTATTAATTGTGTGAGTTATAATAGTAAAAGTACTGCATATGAAAATTTATGTGCAGGCAGGCTCATAAAACCATTTTATCGATGTTAATGGGAGAAAAACTCATTTAATTTTAATATCAGGTAGTCATGCAATTCGTACGACCTGATATGCGATATAACCTAGAGTTTCATATCTACCTAGGATGAGGATATACTCATTGCGGTGTCATGTCTGCAACATCCAAAAAAAAAAAAACGCTTTAGAGACCCTCCAAGTATATGCATCATTACTCATAAATAGTGAAAAATAGAGAAAGGCTCTTATGGAAAAACCCACTTTTGGTGTTCAAAAATCACCCACGCGCTCACACAATGTTATAAGTTATACTGGATAAGCGTCCGAGGAGGTAAGAATTTAAAACTATGTACATGTGTTTTAGTTAGCTGTAGATAAGGTTTAAAAAGAAGGAGAGATTTACTTATAGACACGCCTGCAGAAGCTAAAAAACAGCAATGAAAACTTTCCATATGTTTTTGTAAATGGCGCATCCGCAAGTAACCAGAATGATCACTATTAGTTAAAGGGACCCGCATGAGTAGACAGGTGTAGAGAAGAATCGTGACTACCAAGTCAGTGTTCGCCTTTTCAAGTCCCAATACGCTTTGATGACCACACTTGCTTGTAGTTATAGTGTTTGCTTAGTCGATAAAGTCACACACCCACTAAGCTGCAGCCAGCATCTTTTTATTTCTTGCTTTATTTCTTCCTTTAATTTTTCATGATCTTCTACTCATTGTAATTAAATTAAAGCGCAAAGAGCTTTCCACATGATAAACATATTTTTATCCCAAAAGATGTAAATAGATTACCGCGTGCATCATCAATCATATATACACAGGTAATCTTCGTATAACAGGGCACTTCTATAGTATGAATTCACTTTAACATAATTCAGGAATTAGAGTTCTGTTCCTAACAATTTGTGATATCACAGAGAGCCCCTAGTTTTACTAGAAAGCTTACTCTACAAAGCATAAAGAAAGCCATAGGCCTCGCCGAAGAGTTGCAGTCATATTTGTGAAGTGAAGCTCCTTCAAATGAAGAAAGCGATCATCATAAGTGCTAAGCACCATATAAGGAAACTTATGAAGAGCTTTTCACTAAAGACAAACAATCTATAATAACAGACTTTTGGTAACAGATAGAAAGCATAGATCTGCAGATAATGCAGAAAAATGCTCAAAGGATAAGGATATCTTGATAAAAAAAAAAAAAAAAAAAAAAACCGGACTTAATAGGGCTCAGTGATGACAAAGACGACAGCACTGTTTACTTCATATTTTAATGAAGAACGTGTTTTTTAATTTTTGAACCTAAACCCGTTTTTCTTACTAGCTTTTTGTTGCGTATAACACGAATTCACTTAACACGGCAAGTTTTTAGAACATAAGATCAACGTCATACAGATGCTACCTGTATAAGTGTATAAGTGAATTTCCATAAAACTCGTAAATGTCCTTAATGCTGATCTAGTAATAATAACTTGTAATTGATGTTCGTATGATAGAACGATTGATGATGGATGTACAAGATTCGGTCTCAGCCGAATATACTCCTGATTTTCTCTTATAACTACATACAACGATATACGGTTGTGCAAACGTGCATAGGGTTTTGAAAAGGACATTCATTTAAAAATTCATATTTCACATTACATGATAGGCAACAATTAAAAGAGTCTCGCAAAGCAGAAACAATTCTTTTTTTTCTTCTTTTCGTTTCTTATTTTCGCTTTGGTAGCGCGCTGTTTCTTTCTTGGTTTCGCAAAAAAAAGAAAAAAAAAAAGCAAAGGACATTACGAAGTAAAATGTTCACGTAACTCTAACTTGAAATGACTTCCATTTCTTTTGATGTCCATTTTTTGTTTGTTTCTTCTTTCCAGATAAAGCATAAAAACGTGAAATTTTTAATTATTTATACTTTGTTTGTACTTGTGGCGGTGTGTTGACTGACTGAATTCAATTTGATTTATGTAGGCAGTCGGTCCATTTAAAATGCTTTTGAACGTAGAGCATGAAAAATAGCACATTTGGGGTTTGTCGGTGTCGTTGTCGTCGTTGTTCATTGCGGCCCGTTTTGCATCTCTTGGCAAGTGGCAGGCAACTTAAGTGGTCGCGCCTTTAATGTTAATTCTCAGTTGTTTAATTTATGAAATTGTGTCAGGTGACCTTCATTATTTAAATGGTTTGTCATTTATAATAAACCCACACACACACAGACGCATAACACATACACATTCGCACAACAGCTAATGGTCGCTTTTTCTTCAATATTTGCAGTGGTTTTTACTTTTTCACAAGCACACACACAGCATATACATATCGACCGTCCGATATACCTTTACGTTTACAAATTTTCTATTCTTTTCCTTTATTTTGTTTTTACATTTCTATATATATATACATCGTTCATATCTAGCTTTTTTAACGGCATAACTATAATAATTTTTTGTAATTGTTCTGTGGCTAGAACGCCAGAGAATAAAAGCAGTCTGTAAACTGTACCGTTGGCTTTTACCACCTTTGACTGTCTCAGGTGCAAAGCAGACTGCAAGATAGTCGCAGCATGTTTAACTATCTTATACAGTGATGATTATGTCCTGTGTGTTTCTTTATATTGAAATTGCAGGACCTTCATTATAGTTACAATAAAGCGATACAATCTTACCTCATAAGCATATAGATAAAAAATATTGAAAAAAAAAAAAGAAAAAGTAAACACAAAATAGCGGGCCAAGGCTTACCATTACCCTACCCTACTTCGCTTAATAGCATTATTCATATAACGACTTTTCAAAATAAGGTGTTACAAGGAAGTGGTCGAAGAAGCAATCTGGACCCTTCCTCCTTAGGCCACAACATGCTTCTGTAACAAATTTCATTAAAGTATCTCAAAAATTGCGGAAGATAGACATATGGAACGGCGGACATACAAGCTTAGATCGATGCACAGAATGATTCTAAATTGATCAGTATAATCGGGGGATGGACAAATGGAAAGACGGACAGACAGGCTTAGATCGATGCACAGAATGATTCTAAATCGATCGGTATAATCGGGAGATGGACATATGGAAAGACAGACAGTCACGCTTAGATTGATGCACAGAATGATTCTAAATCGATCGGTGTAATTGGGAGATGGAGAAATGAAAAGACGGACAGACAAGCTTAGAGCGATGCACAGAATGATTCTAAATCGATCGGTATAATCGAAGGTGAGTCTATCTCAAGTCTTTCCAGAATTTGCATATATTCGCACGAACTTAATCCACCATTGCACCGCAAGTTGTATAGGGTATAAAAATTTTGAAAATAAATATTAATAATAATTATTTACCGAGGCATACAAACTAGTACTTAAAAAAAAAAAAAATGAAACATAAATCTCGTAAATGTTTGCAGTAAGAAAAAAAGAAAAAACAAAACTCTGATTATCTCTGGTGTGCATTTTCCATAGTAAAGATAAAATTAATTTAATTACTTTCGATATGAAAGCATTCGTATTGCTCCAGCTGTTGCTTGGATAATAATTCAGTTGTTTTATCGCAAAAAAAAGGCGCAGCTTTTGTGATTATCAGTTAACAGGTTTGTATGAACGCATTAATGCAAAAATATAACAAGAACTGTGCTCTAAAGCGTAAAATGTACAGGACTAAGAGACATTCGGCCGTAATTGAAATGAGATAAAAATCCCAAACGCTTATACAGGTCGGTTTAATAACCTCAAAATGCTCGCTCTAGTTGTGACTTCAGTCAATTGAAAGGATAAGAGCAATAGCGAATCACCGCAAAGATGGACCGGCCCTTAGGCATGATTGTAATACAAAAGTAGCAAAAAGTTCTACTGCAGAGAATCTTGAATATTCATTATCTTGGATGAATAAATTAAAATCGTTAAGTGTTTGTTACTGGTGGTACATAGTATTAATGGATGTGTTAATTGATTCGAATGATTGCTTCCAATATATTGAAGGGTTATGGGGGGCAGAGAAGTTCCTAGTGTGAATTGGTGTCTGATGTATGCTGGGTTGATATCTGCCTCTTCCACATTAAAAATCCAAGGAAGTATTAGCTGAATGGCGTCCACGAAGTATGTCTAATCGGAAAGCAAGAGTGTGTCTGTAACTAGGACATGTCGATATTTCTAATGCATTACAGAATAAAACTATACGATAAACGTGGGTGACTTTGCCCACTCACTTTACACCACATGCGCTTAATACCTTGACTAAGCAGGATTGGTAGTGCTGCAAAGGTGTGGCCTCTCGGGGAGTGCTCGTGGTGACTGTGGTTAGTCTCAGTTGCGAGGGCCTTAAATAACCAGATGTGCAAAGTAGGCCCGACCTTGCCCAGAGAATTGGTTTGGACCAAAACTTTCATGCCTTCAGTTTTGGAATAGGCCCTCTTTCTTATAGGACTGTTTTGCAAGCATGGTGGATGTCGGAAATCATTCGTTCGCTTCGACTGTTAAGGTATCCACGCAGGCGCAGGCATTAAAGAATAGAGACTCTGCCCGTCACAGTGTTACGTGTGCAGGAGGCACATATCGATAAGAAAAATTTAGTAAAATCACTATAAAGAGCCATGCTTCACCATCAAATATACTTCTTACAGACATTCATGTAATATGCCTGATACCCAAAGCTCGTCTGTATATTAAACTTCATCAAAATATGTCAAAACTTCCGGCGTGTAGAGTGAATATCAAAAAATACGACGAACAGCCGGACAGAGGGACAGAAATGTGATTCTGAATCGATCGGTATAATAAAAGGTGGATCTATCATATTTCCTTCTGCGTATTGCATATGTCCGCAAAAACTTAATATACTCTTATACCACAACTGGTCTTGGGTATAATTAAAAAAAAAAAAATCTGTCGATAAATTCTCCCTTCTCTACACAGTCGACAACTAAAGCAATTAAAACAAACAGGTGTCGTTCTCAGGATAAATCAATAAAGCATTCGCTGCATCGTCTTTGGGGGCGATTATGTTAGACCACAAATAGCTTGACTTGACAAAAATTAGGAAATCGATTGAATGGGAAGCTTTATTGCATTCACTACGTAGTCCGGACCGCGTCTCGTCCTACTAACATTTGTTTGTACTACCTGCCAAACTCGTTGAATCACGCAAAACTTGATTTCAAGATAGACCAGTGTCTCGACTCAGTTTCTCAATCGGAAATCTTAAAAGTTCCATCGACGTAAGTCAGAAATTGCGCATATTTTATTTAGTAAATTTCAATAAAAATGTAGGAAAAGTATGTGCGGATTTTGGTGGAAAAATCTACTAACTAATTATTATAAATTCAGGTTTTTTTTTTGGCCATCGAACTATTCAGGCGAATACTTTTGTTACTTTTCTCTTTTAAATTATTTTTTTTTATGTATAAACGTAAAATTATTATTTATATGCTATTACGATATAATTGTTTTTGGTGAAATAAAAAATTAATTAATGGGAATTAATATAAGGCATCAGTGCATATGACTGATTTATTTACTATTTATTTGATGCCCTATAGCACTTGTGCCACGGAGTTATACTATACATGTAAAGAGATGTTACCCACTTTCGCTTTACTCAAAGCAATCGATTTTGAATCATTTTTCAAATTGATGTAAGCCCATCTATCCGTCCCTCAGTCCGTTGTGTGTATTATCTGCAAATTGCAGTTTTGAGATATTTTTATGGAAAATAAATTGGATTGATTCACACCTACAAACGCTATCTGTGTATTCTTACGTTTTGGAAAAGTCGTTATATGAGAAATTTTGGTATTTTCAATATATCGATCAGGTATAACAATTTGAGAGTCTAAGTAAAACGTGGATGGTGGTGATAGCACATTTTTCCAATCTCTCAACCTGCCGTGATTGTGCTTATGAAAAAAAAAACGGGAATACCTTGCATCATTTTTTTGGTTTTTTTTTAATATGATCAGTCCCTCAGTCGATGTTTTCTACACCTTTAACAGGGAGATGGTCAGAACGAAGTGAGTAAGGTGAAAGTGACTGGCATGTGATGGCCGGTTGAGCATTCACTACAGCTGCGACCAAGTATACTCTATGGCCTTGAAATTTGAACTCGCGTATACTGACACGTTCGTTGCGGTCCTTGTCTAGTGGCAACAAGTCCGAATTGTTTAGTATCTTTTATCATGCAAACTGAACTGGAATTGTAATCACTCACATAATGGCTCGCATGAAAAGTACAGTTGGATGGCAACAATCTGTAATTTTTGTTATCTGTATGTGTATGAAAGCAGGTGAAAATTAATGTAAAATTTATTTTGTTAATTATTAAATATTTGAGGTAAGTGAAATGCTATAATGGTCGGCTTAATCGGACCTTTTAACCTTTTGATTTGTTTTTACGTTAACGATAAAATTTTATTTATTAATATTGATTAAATATTTTTAAATTAATTTATTTTCAAATTAAAATTAAAGGAAAAAATAAAAAATGTCATTTTTAATAAATTACAATGACCATGAAATTTATGTACCTTTCGAGCGATGGAAAAGAGATAGATAATCATATGATATATAATAACAATAAATTGTACAACTTATGACTATGTATAGCCGGTAAAGTATGAAAAATTATAAAATCATCATCATCATCATCATCATTACCATCTTGACATAATTGTTCCTAGCAATGGCTTTTTATTATCACTTGAAATTTCCTTTCATTCACTCAGAGATGTTGTCGTTTATTACATTTGCAATACATTTGGCGTTAATTTTACCGAAAATGATCATTGTCAAGCAAATTAAATGATGCGTATGTATGGCACTAAGATACCGTCACTCGCTTTAGGCAACAAACTCAACTAATGGTAATAAAGGGAAACATAATCTATGTGCACAATATTTTATTTGCTTTCACTTATATATCTACTACTACTACTACTACTACTACTACTGCCATTATTACCACTCTGAATGTTTAAGTGTGCGTAAGTTTCAACAAAGATTTTGGCAAAATAGAAGAAAAAAAAATTATAAACAAAAATAATAGCTAAGCATTGTGCCAAAGCGTAGTAAGACTATGATAAATGTTATATGGTTTTGTTGTGCTTAATTTATACTTTATTCTGGACCGCCACCAACACTATGAGTAACCAACAACAACATCAACAACAAACTAGTTTTATATTTGCTTTATTATACATAATGTGCGGTTTCTGTATGCTTTACTAAAATTTTTCTGTGCTCTTTTCTTTTTATACCCTCCACCGCTTGCGGTACGGCGTATACTAAGTTCGTGTGGATGTACGTAACCCCCAAAAGTGCCTAAAGTTAACTCAGACTTTATTATGCCGAACAATTTAAAAAAATTATTCTGAATGGTTATCCAATTACAGCTTGTCTGTCCGCCTGTCCTTCTAATGTCTGTCTATGGATGCCTGTGATCAACGTACAGGTCGCACTTTACTAAATATTTCGTTGAAATTTTCTACACTGACATGTTTTGACTCAAGGACGAACTCTATTTAAAATGCTTCGGATTGTTCCATTTTTTCGACCACTCCCCCAAATAACGACTTTTCAAAATTGTAAAAAAAGTTGCAATTTTCAAAATTTCTCAACAAAAGTCAATGCGTAATAGTTTTTCCACATTATAAATTCGTATAATTTTGTATCGGTTGGGGCGATTATTTTAATCTTCTCTCAGTCCTTTGAAAATGGAATCTTTAAAGGTCTAATTTTTACTATTTCATGATGAAAATCATTTCATAATAGTAAGTTCACAACGAAATCGACCAAATGTGGACACCGTACGTATTTTTTTTATGGATACCGCCGCATATAAAAGTTCTTATGCCCAAAAAGGCTTAATTGTTAAGGTTTCGTGATGAATATGTGTTCATAAATGAACCAAATTTGAACCACATGGGTCTATTTCTTGGAGCCCACTCCATATAAGATTTAATTTTTAATATTTTATGTTGAAAATTGGTCCCCAATAGCAACATAGCAAAAAAATTAACCGTAAAGAATTTGGATCGCACAGGTCTGCTTGTTAAGTGTATGTCTATATATCTAACATGTATATTAAAATGGACGAATAACTACACTACAAGAAGTGATGTGCGGTATCTAATGCTCGGCCTTGCCCGACCATAATACTTTTACTTATTTTTATCTTTTAATGTCACGCTGAGTTTAGTTATATATATATATATATATATATATATATATAAGTCTTATATATATATATAAGTCTTACTGAAGCAGAATTTTTCGAATATTTTATTTACGTATTCTTTATGATAGCATCCCGCACCACAAACCCGCTCCGGCTTTGTCCGATGTAAACTTCTTATTCAATTACTTTGGTCTGTTGAAGACAAACAAGGAAGGGTGTACACGTAAATAAACAGAAGGTAAAGCTTCGGAACTTAAACATGAAAAATATTTAACCACCATCGGCGGCGACTTTTTGTTGTCTGTTTCTGATTAGTGTTACATGCTTCTATGGGTTCTTTGAGTTAAGCTGGTACGTAATTTGTACCTATTCTTAGGAACGTAAGCATTTTGTAGATAATTTATTACATAAAGTATCGAAAGCTAATGTTATAACAGTGTTGTAGTACTATTAAGTATTGAATAGCGTCGTTTGCGTGACGTATGGTCTGACCATAGATCATCTATTAGAACAAGTGGTAATCAGAGCAGGCAGTCTCTGATGAATACACTTGCTTGAATGGCTTTTCTTCGTTTAGCGATTTTATTGTTTCTTTCACTGATCTATGTGCTGTCATGTTAACAAATCATTTTATATAGAGTCGATTAATACCTTAATACAGCTCTTTGGATGATCATCTAATACGAGATAATATTGTCTAAAGCTTTTTTTAAAGAACCTTCAAAATTAACGCCCGTCTCATTATATAACACGTCCTTTATCCCTATAAAATTCCGAAAGATTTACAGCCATGTCTGCACCTTTATTTGTTCATTTCCTCGCCAATCGCCCTTTGGTTTCAAGTAAACCAAAGGTATGTATGTTCACAGCTCCGGGTATCCCCAAATGCTCAACCTTCTTGTGTATTCTTGCAATATTTAAATTAAATTTTTTTCAACCGCCAAACGTTATATCTTGGCTCTTCTTAGCCATTGCTTTGTGTCTTCTTCGTTCTATCTACGCAACGTCCAATTGGTTTATTTTAATGCTTGTGTTTTTCCTTTTTTCCTTTCCTTATCCGGTTATCGGCCCATCCGTCTTTACATTCATCCCTCTGTACATATATCTTCCCGTCTACCCGTCCACTTCTTTTTCTACCCATTTGTTTTCTCCCGCATTCTTTTATACGTTAATTAATAGCTAAGAACCTGCAGCAGATATCGCATAAATGTAATGGTAACTTTCCAAGAGGAATACTCTACCACTACTAAGTTTGTACGGACGTATAGACCTATCTTTTAGTAGACCGATCGATTCCGAGTCACTTTCTGAGTCATTTTCCCAATCGATCTAATCCTGCCTGCTAATACGTCCGTCTGTCCGTTTTGCTTGTCTGTGTTTATGCTACAGGTCGTCACTTTCCAGATATTTTGGGACAAAATTTGGTACGTGAACACTTTTTTGCCCCGAGAAGAACGCTATTACAAATGGTTTAGATTGAACCAACTTTTCGAACAACCTCAATAGAAAGTCTTATTTTGAGAAGAGTTGTGGCACACGAATAACTGCATTGAGCGAAGTGGTGTAGAGGCTTTAATCCTAGTGAACCACGGCTCATGGTAGTGTGTTTACTTGTTTTTATCTAATATTTCAATTACTACAAACTTTTGCATTAAATATTAACAATTTCTCTACAAAACTAATAACAATGGTGTAAATAGTGACATAAGTTTTAGTGAAGCTTAAGTTGGTAGATATGAAAGAATACGTACGCATCCCTTTTGCTTATGCATTTTACAGCAAAAAAAAAAGTAATTTTCTAACTAAAACTTACTTAAGGCATTATGGGGATTTTATTTGTTTAGTCTAAAAATGCTTTACTTTGTAACTAAATATAATAATAAAGTAACGAGCTATCGTGGTATCAGCGGCTCTGGCATTAACATTTCATATAAAATTCTTTTAATAATATTTAACAAACTTAACTTAAAAAATGATCAGAGAGCATTTTATACAACTATTCGGACATCTCGATGCAGTCGTGAATTTACATCAATTTTAATAAAACTTAACTTAAACATGCTTCAGGCTAAAAAAAAAAATAGGTTGTAATAAACTCTATAGAAACTATACATAATAAAATGAATGAAAATTAAATAAAAAAAACAAAAAAATCTTAGAAAAAAAGAAAAAAAGTCCTCTAAGGAATTAAGTCAGCAGGTTATTAAAACTACAGATGACTATAACAGTAATAAACTTGCGTTGTAAGTAAACAGAAATAGAAAAACAAAATTCCTGTCGTCTTTGCATTCTTTTAAGTTAATTTTATTCCTTATACTATTTATATATATATTTATAAAGAGAAATTCTTTCGAATCTTCTTTAAAGTCAAAGTCAAGTCAAGTTGTGTAACATGTGTCTTTATGTCCAATCCTAGTTGCTGTTCATTATAAGAGAAGTTTGTAAAAATTTTTACTTTTTGTGACGTGCTTAAGACATACAGTCAGCATAGTTTGTTTTCTTTCTTTCCTATTTTTTTTTTTTTTCCTTCTTTACAACAATTATAGTAGAAAAATGTCAACAAACTTAATAAACTGTGTAAGTAACAGAGCAAAAAAAAAAAAAAACAAAAAAAAAGAAAAGAAAAGAAAAATTTTATATAAAATATGGGGAAATAAAACTGAGTGAAGTGAATAAAATAGAGAAAGAAAGAAATAAATGAAATGAAATTTCGTGGCTTGTTTTCATTAAAATTCACACTTGCTTTTCTTATATTTTGAATTAAGCAAGTAAAAACACTATTGTAGGACTCGGTCCACCATTAACTGCCCTAAACTACTTCGTTTAGTGCACTTATTTATATATCAACATTTCAAAATAAAAGGTTACATAGGTCCGATCCCTAACCACTTTCAATAGTATTTGTCCTTGACACATAACACATCAGTGTACCGAATTTCATCAAAACATCTCACAAATTGTGATTTGTTCGTTGGACATAAAAAGACATGACGGACAGACAAGCTTAGATCGATTCAAAAAACGCAAGGATGCGTCTTTCTCAAGTTCTTCCTGATTAAATCAAATCTTTTGATCGCTAACCTTTTGCTATTTATCTGGTAAAATCATTTGATTATCACTGCTGAGCTCGTAGTACTCCTTGGCGAAGAACAGGCCTCAGCGCTTTTCGTATCCCTGGTTAGAGAGAAAGCTTTGCACTGCTAAGTGAGTTCAGCGGGGGGCAAAGCAAATGATAATGAGTCGGAGCAAGGTCCGAGCTATACCGTATATGCATGAGAAAATCTCGTTGAAGTTCTCTCCTAATTTTGACCGAGATCTTAAAGATGTGTTGCACCTGGCATCGCCCTGATGAAAAATTATATGCTTCTGTTAATCAACTTTGAACGCGTTATCTCAATTGCTCGCAACGGAATCCATCATCTGACCAGGTTGGAGTAGGTTATGATGCACGATTCCCTCTCAATCTCACCAAATCCAAAATATTCGCAGTGACATTTCCACTACACTGTCAGAGAGAGAATATCATATGTCCAACGACGCAAGCAATGTCGGCTTGTCAGAATGTCCAAACCCATTTCAATTAATATGTTCAACAGAAAATAATAAATCTTTGTATTCAACTCAGTAAATCCATTTCTATCTATTGTTGATTTACTGACTCGCAACAGAAAAAGAAGAAGAAAACATTAGCTGACTTCGCATCAGTGAGTGCATTGGTACTATCTGCGCTACTTCATCCATGTTGGGTCACGATTTCCTTCCATTATTAGAGGAGTATGTCACTCACTCTTCATCGGACATTATCAATCGCTCTAAAAATGCATTGATTTCATTTCGCCTCAGCAGCGATTCGCAAATGAAAATGGGGACCGTCAAATATTTCACTGCTAAATCATACGTTAACCAAACGCCGAAGTGTTTTTATATGCACCTTTATACATATGCCTCAAAACTGCTAAGCTCCGCTGCGATATCGTAAGATGACAAGTGTCTGTCTTTCCCAATGTTTTGGTAAAACTTCTTCACTGTAAATATCGGGACTTTTCTACAAATCTACAAAGCGTTAATGTTATAATTGAAGGGAAGTTGGAAAATAAGTGAAATTTTTGGGAAATTTATAAAAGGCAACTACTCTTCACTCAACTAACGTTTTCATGCACACTGTTGCATTGCGTGATAGAATTAGTGCCAGGTTTTCGGCCAAAATGCCACAAACTTTGTCTTTGACGCATTGTGCTGCGCTGGATATGATAATATGATATAGGCCTTGCCTAAACGATCAGGAGTGCAAATCTCATGTGCGGTAGAGTTTACTTTGGTGGTAGCTGTAATAAGTGCTGAGTCAGTAAAGGCATAACACACATCGAATGGTCAAAAACACCCGCTAGGCTGCGGCTACCATCGTCATATCTATTTCTCTTCCCCCGCTTCCCTCCAACTGCCATTGTCTTGTACGAATAGGAAGCATCCCCTGGATGAACGGTCATGTTAAAAAAAAAGAAAACTCAGATAAGGAAATAAAGGATATTAAGCTAATCCACATACATTCACACTGACGCACGACAATAATGCAATGGAAAGGTAAACAACAACGAATAAAAGATGAATTAGTTGAAATACTCTTTGTACTGAGTATTCCAGCGATTAGAGTAACTCGTTATAGAAATACTTTCATGCCATGTTTGCAATGACTATCAGATTATTTGGAAATATTTATCGGACAGCACATAAGTGTATGATTTGTTTAAGCCACAAAAGTCTGTCCGCTACTTTGCCTAAATGTCTATCTTTACTTAGAAACCCACAGTTACTGCCCTAAAAATTTGAAAGGGTAACCAACGTTTGGCTTATCTGTTTTAGATCATTAACTAAAGAAACGTGATGTCATTCGAGTTAAATCGCATCCATGACATCCCTCACATCCATCACATCCATTACATCCAAATTCATATATCAAAAGCGGGTAGTAGTTTAAAACTTGGAAAAAATGTTCATAAAAGAAATTTAAAAGTTCACAGAAAGAGTGGGTCAGCTAATTTCAGATTATGAGTCGATTTAGCAATGTTTGTCTAGCAGCAGTCAGCCAATCACCCAATTCTGCCACACTTACTGCCTCAAAACTAATGAAAGAAAGCCCCCAGATACCCAAACTCCACCGACCAATCTTCATGCTGCATACCGTAGGCCCGCATACGCACTTCCAAATATTTGTTGGCTGTCATAGATTCGCTCTAAGGCATACATGCTTTTCTCACTATTTTAGTAGGGTCTAATGCTAATATTTCCACCATTTAAAAGCCCGCACGCCAGTTTCCTATCTCAATTATTATAATCATGAGAGTTCCAGCAGCGCTGCATCGAATGGTTGGAAGGTGCCAGCACGATTTCGTCGACGTTTGATTATTTGAATCCTATGCAGACCAATTAAGTACTTTTTAGGGCCCACGGTGCGTACTCTAGCTTTTTCGGGGCATACTGTGTGTGTTAGGTGTACAAAATCTTACAAATGAAAACCTATTCGTTGGTGAACTTTTACAATGTCTGGACACCTTGTTAATGTTAATGGATGTATTTTGATCAGTGACATTTATTGACGAAAACGATAAGATAATGCCAAGCATCAATACCCACAAGGGTTAAACTTGATGATGTTGACCTTTCGTTACGTAAAATACACGTTTTGCATTTACAATTATTGAGTTATTCAGTGTTTGGAGACGCTAATCAAGAAACTCTCAAAGTTGCATTTTCGACGATCATTACTTTTGTTGTTTGATGTGAAAATATCTGCTGCCGACGTCCATCGAACATTTTTAGAAACTTCTAGTGATGCTGCTCCATCACATTCCAATTGTCGGTTTTGGTTGCAACGATGTGATTTTGATGTAAATGATATCCCAGCTCAAATTGTCAACGAACTTTCACACAGCTTGTCAGTTGTTTCTAGACGATAGGAAAGATCCCCAAGCAGGGAAAATGGCTATCAAACGAATTCACTGGAAATGTCACTTCGAACTGTTACGAAATCGCCATTGCTTGCCAGCCAAGAAGTGCTTTTCGTGGCGTGTCGTAACTGGCGGTGAAAAGTGGATCTACTACGACAATCCCAAGCGCGAAAAATCATGGATTAAACCAGGACACCCATCCATATTGACACCGAAGCAGAATATTTGCCGCCATAAACATTTGCTGTGCATGTGATCCGATCAGCGAGCTTCAATGTAGTACGAGCTGATAAAACCGAATGAAACTGTTTGTACAGATGGCCACACGTTGCGAGAGACGTCAAGAATACGCTATTGCAGTTCGAATGGGAAGTTCTGCCGCAACCGAACGTACTCACCAGACATAACGCCTTCTGATTAGCACTTGTTTAGATCGATACAGAATGGCTTACCTACCAGGCGGTTTCGAAATGCTGAAGAACTACGAAAATGGTATTGGATCGCTGCCAAACCAATATCGTTCTTTCGACACGGTGTTGCCATGTTGGCAGAAAGATGGAAAAAAATTATAGAAAATGATGGAAGATATTCCGATTAATATATATTGTGTTCAAGGGAAAATATGATCAGAATACATGCAAGCATCTATTAGTTAAGCAGTTCCTTTATTGCGCCTATTAGAGAGCAAAGCCATTTATGTGCTGAAGAAAATAATCAATGATAATAAAAATAATTTTCCAAAATTTGACCAAGATATGGATATCCGTGTCCGTGTGCTTTAATTATGAAATGGCTTTTGCCACTAACGATTTTGGCTAAGAATTTATTTACCTCAATTGTGGCATCAATCGCAAAATGAATGTTAATTTTGCTGGCATTGTGCCATAAAATCAATTAAGCCCTAGGAGAGTTAAATAATTCTTTAACAACGAAAATGGACAGACGGACGGAACTGATTCACTTTGTTCAAATCATGGAAGGTCGCATTGTTTTAAAGGCTAGCAGAAAAGCATAAAATTCCTTTGCTATACATAAAATATTCTTTTCAAAGTGCATGCTCTGCACTGCGCTCAGGAATACATCATATGAAGAAAATTAAAAGAAAAGCAATAGTTCCCGTACAAGTCGTTATTAAAAAAGCATATCATATCGTCATGCAATTATGAGTGATACAGAAGTTATAAAAGCTCATTTCTTTTGAAAGTTTTTGCAAAACAAAACTTCATTATCTACATGATAGAGCAGAGATCTCCACTAAACGTGTTAGCATAAAAGTGTCTGTCTTAAAAAAAGAAACCGTAGAATTTCTTTGTTGGTCAAGAGCCCAGGAGCATCTACTTTATAGACTTCTGACTCGGGCAGGGACAATGATTATCGCATAAGTTTACTTTTTACATATGTATGTGATATAAAAACTATCCTTTACTCTCTCAGTTAACAACAACAAAATGATTATGAGAAAAATTTGTTGCTTTATTTATCGATAGCGAGGAGAGAATTTTTGCTTTTTTTTTCTCTTCTGTATTCTATTACTAAATAAAAATTTCGAAAACTTTTTCTTTATCTATTTTTAAATTCATTCATAGATCTATTTGTGTAATGAATACATGAATACACAAACGAGAGAACACTTAGAAGACTAATTGTTTTAAAATTTCTTTTTAATATGTTTGCATATGCATGTGTATATGTGCATTTGTGTTTACATTCAATTTAAATTTGTTTTATATAAAAAAAAAAAACCAATTTCTTTAGAAAAACATTTGCTTTACAATGTAGTAAATAATTTCGATATTGTTTAGCTACTGATTTGCTTTTCGTATTAAATAACATATCGTTCACATGGCATTGGTAACGCAGACTGAGAAGGGTATTGAATATATATATATATATACTTTTTGTTTTATTTATTTATATGAAGCCATATAAACAAAAGTTTTGTCTCTTGACCTTACAATGCTTACATTCTTCTTACATTTAATTATATTGATTTTAAATCTGTACAAACATACATACATGAGCTTTTACTCGAACATCAGTTTCTCGTAACATACACGAACGAAACAGTTTAAGTGCTTTTACCAAGCAGACTAAGATTTTTGTCAAATATTTTTAAGGTGTACTCTTGCGCCTACTTGCTTTATCGAATTGAAGAAAGATCACAAATACAATAAGTAAGAAAATTATATTTTTATACCCCATCCGTTGTATTATCTATCGTATAATGCCGTGACGTCCGTGACATAGAATTTAAAATTAACGCACTTAGCTTGTTGCCTGCATTCGAAAAAACGAATCCGTCACGACGTCTAGTCTATATATTTTTATTAGACAGATAATATACCTTCAAGCGAGGAATGCAGAGAAGAGTTTTCGATATTCCGCGTAGTTTCTCTTATGAGTTCATAAGCAGAAAACATCAACAAAGTGAAAAAAAATGAAAATTTGATCACTAGAACTTCGAAAAAGTCGTAAGCTTCATAGAGAAGAGAAGAGAAGAGAACATCACACCGAGAGACAGACAGACAGATGGACGGACGAACATGCTTAAATCGGGATTAAAATTTGATCCTAATCATATACTTGATATATATTTTATGGGGTCTCTCAGGAGTTCTTCTGGATGTTGCAATAGTTTTGATCAATTGAATATATTCTCATTCTCCGGTGACGGGTATAAAAATTGAAGAAGAAAGTTTCACTTTTGGTGGGACTAATATTGGATGCTCATACCTTTACGCAAATATGTAATATTAGGTAGCAATGTTTTTATACCCTGCCGATCTAAGGTTGCCTGTCCGTCTGTCCATCTTGTTTTCTTGGATTCAACTTACAATTTTTAATTTTTAAAAATTTAGTACACCGACATGTTTTGACCCGAGGGCGAACTCTAATCAAAATCGGACCACTTTCTCAACCACTTTCCATATAAAGCCTTATAATAAAAAGTCGTTTTATGAGCAATTGTGTTAAGCGAAGTGGTGGAGGGTATCTATTGGTGCGGTATGTCCCGCTATAGTCTTATTACTTGTTTTTCTTTGTTAATTGTAGATGGGATCGTTGGATGGAGTAGATGGGACCGTTAAGAAATTCTTCCTGCTGAAATTGATTGCTTCATTAAATTTTGGGTACTGACAATTTCGGCACTGGTGCATGTACGATATACAAGAATTTGCAAGATGTTGTTCAGTTTGTATTAAAGTATGACGAAATGGATGTCAATAATTATCGACGGGAGGGATAGGAATCGGTGCATTGACACTATTTCCATCGAAAACTAATGCTATGAAAGTTGGATTGAATCAGACCGTTTCTATACCAAACACGGAAAACGATTGTATAATTTTTCGATTTAAGTGAGTTTTTTTTTGATTTTACAATGTGGACCATTCACTTAGGGTATGTTGCGTATTCGTGTAACAGGGTGACGTTCACAAAAAAATGAGATATGAGAAAGAAATAGGATGGTGGAGGCCGAAGCCTAGTTGGTGTACGCCCAATCGGTTAGTGGTATGCCTGTACCGAATACTCGCTACAACTGCGACCGAAGCAAGCTCTAACGGACTACTGACTTGGGAATAGCGATTCTTACCTACTCGGTTACTCCCACGGATTTCTCTCAGATAAGCGAAAAATAAGTTACTGGAAGTTATTAAAGCTGCTTTTGGAAAATGTTAAAAAATAGTAACACTGTTAACACTAACGCGTCGAATTTTTAGTTTCAAGGGTCTATTCTTTTGTTGGTGCGAAGTTAAATCTTAAAAACAAGTCTGTAGCTACACGTTTAAGCATATTGAGTTTGGAGTGACTCGTGATAATAAAATACGTTTAAATGATTTTTATTAATTTAGTCACAGAAATAAATTCGAAGTCTAAAATCTTAAAGAAATCGCATCTAATGTTGTCGGCTTTATTGAGAACTCTGCCCCACTTGAGACTTGAACCGACAACCTTGAGTTATTAGTCAAGATCCAGCCTACTCGTTTCGAGCGGACATATTTAAATTAATTTATCGAAAATCCGCTATGTCCCACTCCTCGGAAAGTTATTTTGAAAATATCGTAAAAAATTCGCATCAAAAGTATAAAAATCGTAGAGGTTTTTCGTGGTTCATTTCTTTCGAGAAAAGCGTCCAAAGACTCAGTAGGCATTATAGAAGCCTATTTTTATTTAAAAAAATTTTGCAGTAGTTTTTATCATTGCTCTGCAATCGCAGTGCGATGAAACTACCCTTTCATATTCAAAGACTCGTCCTCAGTCTTCTTTCTTTAAGATTTTTTTGTTAGAAGGTAGCATTTCTGCGTATTTACCAAGGAGAGAATCGCACGTTTTATGGCGTGTTACGATGTGAAAGAAAAATCAGATTTCTCTGAGAATTTAACGCGGGTACACGACGAAGAAGGTTTTACCCTACCGTGCCCGACGACACACGGGTTAATTTTGCATAACCGGTGCCGTCTACAGAGTTGGGCAATCCCTATAAGCTAGGGGCCTAAACTGCACTAAAGAAAGCAAATTAATTTATTGTGTATGGTCCAATAAACTCACTGTGTGGATTGTTGAGGCCTATCATTACCTCTAACTAATCGTTTTAGGACCCATTGAAAACACAACCACCACAATACCCCGCGAAAGCCGTACCCAGCAGTCAGCACTCACACATTTATTAACTGCTGAGTTCGAACTGGTGATTGGACGTACTAGCTTCTACCACCGTTGTAAGTATACAAGCTTCCCCCGAAGGATCTTGTGGCTTAAATTTAGACTATGAAGCCTTTAGGCTTACTTTACGCGACATAGTCACTCTTGCCTTCGGATCAACTATACAATCTCGGTTAGTCAACACTAGACTGCCCTTCTTCAAGATATATTTGCGTCGGCTCATACTCTCCGCAATTACTACATGAACGTACTTTACATAACCAGTCGCAAACCAACAGCTGGTTTGTATTTCCTTCTTAGCAGTAGTCTATGAAAAAAGAAGTGCTCGTAGTAAGCTTCTTCCAGTGCACCCCTAAGGTATTCTTCAGAAAACTTGTCGCCAAGTTATAGATAGTCCACGCCTTTCTCGTTAACCGGCAGCCACCGAAAAGTCTCTCTACCAAGTGTTGACCATTTGGACAACTCGATTGGCAAAGAAGAGAACTTTGCTGCGTGTCCACCGCTCAGCAGGAAACACGAGGAGGTGAGAATAGGCACGTCTATGACCTCTCTATTATCGTTATTGCTGGGGCGTCGTCACTATTGAAATCCGCACTTTGACAGAGAATCATAGAGAGGTACTCCCGCCAGAAAGAGAAAGCAGCCGAATTCATAATTAATATCGAAATATTTATCATGCACTTTTAATTGCCTGGCGAAGGCACTGAATCTTTTCACACCGTCCTCGGCCCCATATCCGTTCAACGATCATACCTATTATATTATCTCAATGTTAAAATTTTCGACTTTATAATGCTCCAAAGTGTGATACATATCGAGGCGATCGTCAATATATAATCTTGGCTTTTCTATGCGAGTATCCCAAAAGGTACCAAAGGTATTCTCCAGTTTGTCTATACTAACGCATCACCAAGTACATCTCTGTCAAACGATGTTAACTTTGGTTCATTAAAAGTACTTAACAACGTTGGAAGCCTTCTATCCGTCCCTGCAAGGACTAAAGTTTTGCTTCGTGCATTCTTTTATTACAAGCGGTATATATTTTTGACCTTTTATTGCAATAAGATATTGTCTTAAAGTGTCGTAATAAAACCGCTCTGTTTGGACACTATTAACCCTAATTTTCATTTTCAAGAAATTATTTCATTTGAAATTTTCAATAAAAGGCATTTAATTAATCGTTTTTAAGAATCGGGTCGATGAAGCTGCCTTAAAGTTTCTTTGTTTAGAAATGTCTAGATTTACGCAAATCCGTCAATTTGGGGGATAAATTTTGTAAATCGTCACTGGAGTAATAAAGAGCATAGAAAGCTGAAACTTCGCACAAGTTTTACTATGCGGATTAAGAATACGAGGCTAAAAAGTAGGCGCGATTTATTCACAGACACTTCTACAATGCGGGAGAAATTAAAAGAACCTCGAAAAAGACTGAGAATTTTTTTTTTCAGCGATCTCATGAAAATTTTTCCAAAAACTTGTTCATATTCAGTCAAAAAATGCCTCCAATCAGTTTACTAGCACTCCCACAATTATCAATAAAATTCGATGAAATCGATGTATTGGAATGAATTGGAAATTAGATGGACTTCAAATTTTATCGTTGTTTATAGACATATTAGCGAAAACGACCGGGGCAGCGGACATGTAGGTAATACAGGCGGATAATTAGGTAGCTCTTTGTCAGAGTTAGAAAAGAAGTTAGAGATACGCAAGTGAGAAGCTAGACTGTAACTAGCCAGCAGAGATTTATTTAATGTACAAGACTGGGAAATTTCAAGGAAAATAATTTTCAGATAGTGAACCTTTTTCTGTGCGTTAAAGAGGAAAAATTCAAAGTATCTATTACGTTAATAAAAAAGTGTGAACAGTGGGAAAACCCTTGACTCAATTTTTTTCTTTTTCGAAATGCCTTTTATTGCAATCTATTTACTATTAAATATTTAGCAAATGAATTAACAATATTGACAATGATATAATATCATAGTTGGAATGCGGTATAGACTTGTTTAATTTTTTGTCATCAACTTTTAAGTATGCATTAAAGGTGTCAATAACATGTCTATATGAAGGGCACGGCTAACAGATGGTATCTTACTTCATAACTGTCATCTAACAAGTTTATAAATGTGTATAAGAGACATTCAAAAATTCTGAGGAAGGAAGCCCCAACTAACTAACGACCACGCCCACAATTAACAAACTGCTCATTACCAAATAATAGATGGAGGTATACTGAACCATTCGTTCGCTCACTTGCAACGTCTAGAAATGCGTAAATCCCTAAGTCAATTTATCGATGTCTGTTTAGCGAGAGTGCCTCCATTATACGTTTCCATCGCACTTGATGCCTCAAAACCAGGGAGGGAAAGGCCCACAGATATCCAAACTCCACCGACCAATCTTCATGCTGCATACCGTAGGCCCGCATACGCACTTCCAAATATTTGTTGGCTGTCATAGATTCGCTCTAAGGCATACATGCTTTTCTCACTATTTTAGTAGGGTCTAATGCTAATATTTCCACCATTTAAAAGCCCGCACGCCAGTTTCCTATCTCAATTATTATAATCATGAGAGTTCCAGCAGCGCTGCATCGAATGGTTGGAAGGTGCCAGAACGATTTCGTCGACGTTTGATTATTTGAATCCTATGCAGACCAATTAAGTACTTTTTAGGGCCCACGGTGCGTACTCTAGCTTTTTCGGGGTATACTGTGTGTGTTAGGTGTACAAAATCTTACAAATGAAAACCCTATTCGTTGGTGAACTTTTACAATGTCTGGACACCTTGTTAATGTTAGGTGGTTGCATGTATTTTGATCAGTGACATTTATTGATGAAAACGATAAGATAATGCCAAGTATCAATACCCACAAGGGTTAAATTTGATGATGTTGACCTTTCTTTACATAAAATACACGTTTTGCATTTACGATTATTGAGTTATTCAGTGTTTGGAGACGCTAATCAAGAAACTCTCAAAATTGATTTTCGAAATTCATTATTTTTGTTGTTTGATGTGAAGAAATCTCCTGCCGACGTCTATTAAAAATTTTTAGAAACTTCTATTGATGCTGCTCCATGATAATCCATTTGTCGGTTTGCCGGGTGTCGGTTTTTGGTTGATGTAAATGATAACCCAGCTCAAATTGTCGAAGAACTTTCAAGCAGCTTAGCAGTGGTTTCTAGACGATAGAAAAAATCCGCAAGGAGGGAAAATGGTTATCAAACGAATTGACTGGAAATTGCATTTCAAACTGTTACGACATCGCCATTGCTTTGCTTGCCAGCCAAAAAAAAAGGAGTGCTATTTGTGACGTATCGCGACAGGCGGTGAAAAGTGGATCTACTACGACAGTCCCAAGCGCAAAAAATCATGGGCTAGTTCAGACAACCCATCCGCATCGACACCGGAAGCGGAACATTCATCGCCATGAACTTTTGCTATGCATAGAGTGGAATCAGCAAGATATAGTGTATTATACGAGCTGCTAAAATCGAATAAAACTGTTAGCGCAGATATCGGCCGACATCAGTTGAACAAATTGAGCGATGTATTGTTGCGAAAAAGACCAGTAATAATGATTAACAGACGCAAGTCTTCCATTTGCGTGACAGCGCCCGGTCACACGTGTCGAGAGACGTCAAGGATACGCTGTTGCAGCTCAAATGAGAAATCCCGCCGCAACCCAGGGTACCTAACAGACATGACGCTTTCTGATTACCAGTTTTTCAAATCGATGACAGAATGGCTTGGCTGGCAGGCGGTCTTGAAATGCTGAAAAAGTTCGAAAATGGGATTGGATCACTGTCAAATCAATATCGTTGCTTCGATACGGTATTGCCATGTTGCCAGAACGATGGGAAACTGTTCTAGAAAATGATGGAAAATATTTTGATTAGTCTATATCGTAGGAATTATTCTCAAAAAATGCCCTCTTCAAGTGAGAAAAGGATCAGAATACATACAAGCATCTAATATTAGGGTGCAGTCTTAATCGGTTTAAGTAATTACTACTAAAGCAGGCTATTTCGTCTTCAACTTTCAGAACATCAACATTAGTATGTAAATGTTTTTACTCAAAAACCAGGGAAGAGCATTTTTGATTAATCTTAAGATTTTACACTGATATTTCTGTAGTATTTCTACGTTAGAATTACTGGATGTCCCCTATAGCTGCATCCGAAGCGTCCATAATGGCCTCAGAGTGGTTGTAAAAATTTGTTCTTCAGCTAATTGCTAATATTGCCGTATCATCTGAATACGTAGCAATTGTAAAGTTTATCAGAAACAGCCATGTTCGAGTTAAAAATGGTAAGCAATATTGGGTCTTAATTATTTCTTTGTCAGATTGCAGCAATTATTTCATTTATTTATCGCTGTTACTGTTTATATGCCTAAAATAAAATGAAATACCAATTAATTTTAAAACCGAAACATATTTTGGTAAGATTGTGGCAACGATATTAAATCATACAATCTCCTAACGTGTTTGTGGCTAAAGCCAAACTTCAAACAGCGAAGCAATAAATTATTTCGCTCTACATGTCATCTGCGGAAAAAGTTAGGGTCAATAATTACCTTAAAAGATGTAAAAATCAATGCGGGAAAGTTAAATAGAATATTTTTCGAAAATTTTTATTCACATATATGTTTTCTAAACAAAATTCGAACAAATTGCAAAAAATGCTATGCATTACTCATACAAACCTGCAGAAGACGAAAATAAACAAAAAAAAATAAATAAATAAAAAGAGATGTTTACATATGCGATTGTATTTCTGTTAACAGTTCGTACTGTTAACAGTTTGTACTGTTAACGTAAATAAAAAAATTTAAACTATCATCATATTCTTTTTACCGTTAAAAATCATTTTTATTTTCCGTTTGTTTCTTAAGTTCAATTCGCCAGTTTGGGCGGCAACACAACTATTCATTACGCATCGAAATTTATTATTTACTCGTTGAAAGCACTACATACAAACGCGCTGTTACGATATTGTCAAGGTCCATAAACTCAAATATCTTCATTCAAAAATAAAAGTTATATTTTTATATAAAAAATCAGATTTTTATTTTTTCCATTAAAACACTATTAAAATAAAAAAATAAAAAAAACAAGACAAAATCAAACGATAAAGCAAAGTCAGCTTTTTGTTTTCATTTACTTTAGCGATCTGATATAAAACTGTAAAAGTGTCAATCAATCTTACGCCAAGGTCCTATTAAGGTCCATGAGAAAAAAGCAAAACACTTTTATTCACAATTGAAAACAAAGCTCATCCCATCCCAATTTCAACTCTTCTCATCCCAAAATTTTAAATTTGCATGTTGGTGGAATTTTTAGAAAATTCGGTTGTGTTAGTGAGAAAATTTTAACGTTTGATTGCATTGGTGAGAAAAAAGAGAGAGTGGATTATACACTTATACACATGCACAGTCGCATATAAGTAGCTAAAGCACTGTGGGGACAAAAAAAACACGATGAATTTTAGTCGAGAAAATACTCTTGAGAAAGGCGCCGCGCCGTTGAACTGAAAAAAGTGTTAAAAATTCGAGGTGTTTTTGTGTTTCTGTAATTGATTTCTTATTGAGAAAAATGTAAACAAAACCCTTTTAAGCGGCTGAGAAAAAAGAAGAAACCGTGCAAAGTAAGAATTCCATATGCACGTCAAAATAAAAAAACAAAAGCAAGTAAAAATAAAATTTCTGATGTGCTTTCGCAAGAGTGTGGGATTCATTAGATATTAGATGAACTAAGTTTTTGTAAAAATAGCAAAAAAAAGAGAGGAAACTCATTTTAAGAAATCTTTATCATATTAAGAAAAAAAAGCAAATTTTTTTTGTTAATTCAATCATTATGACGTGATTTAATGAAAGGTGTTTATTGCTATAAGTGTTTTGGGTTGCTATTTTTAGGTATCGATGGAAGTGTTTTTAATAAAACGTTTGTATAGAAGTGCTCTCAGTTGAATTTTTTTTTTGCAGGAAAAAGTTCTGGAAAATAAACCTCGATATATATATGAAAAAAAAAAAACAAAACAAAATGATACAAAGCAAAATATTTTTTATTTTATTACATTTTATATGAATGTGTTAGTGTCCGTAAAACACAAAATTATTGCTTAATCTTACCTGCTCACAAGTATAAATTTATGAGCATTTATTTAAAAAAAAAAAACAAATTGTTAAGCTCAATACATGGCAGAGAGATAGTGATAGAGAGAAAGCGGGTAATTGCAAAATAGTAAAAAACGGAAAATACAAAAAAGAATTGAAACCAGAATAAAAAATGTAGAAAAAAGACCTTTTAGAAAAAAGTGGAAATTTTTCTAAGCAAAATATATTTAGAAGTAAAAGTTGTAATACATGTGTGTGTGCATCAACGTTATTCTCAATTAATGTTGGTTTAGTATTTCTTGTTTTTGCAATCTGTGCGAACGCATATGAGAAAATCAAAACCCAACCCTCTCTCTTTCTCAATTACATCGCATTAATTTCAGTGTTATGTTATATATATGTGTTTTCTTTGACTCTTCGTAGTAATTATAAAAAAAAAAGGAAACTAACAAAAATAGAAAACAAAAAACAGCTGTTGACATAAATTTTAACGCCATATACCGAACTGAAGTAAAGCTTGCAGAAAATTTTATGTATTGCATATACAGCGTTGTAAAATACCGTAAAGTTCGCAAAGCAATGTTTGCATGTTTATGCAGCGTTGTAGAATGCCGTAGACTTTTGCCGAAAATTTGGTTCATCTGAAACTCGTTTCAATTTTGGAAGAAATTACGATTAGCTGACGTGCTTGTGCGTGCAAGGTATGGTTACAGAAGTCCATCAATCTAATATTAAAAAAGCCAAATATGGATCCTTAAAAATGAAACTAGAACCTTCAATAATATTCCAAAAAAAGCAAGGCAAAATTTTGTGCGTAATACACTGGTGGAACAGTAGACGGGCGGAATTAGATTGTGTCCCTAATAAATGAATTTGGTAGACTTTATCTAACAAAAGGTCCCCAGATGTTTAAAGCAAAAGTATGAAAATGTTGACCTTATGTTATTTTAGCAATTTTACAGTTCTCATAGGCTAACAAAGGCAAGTTTTTGATTTCCAGTACTTGCCTTCATTCGTTACACCAATAGAAAAGTTGTCCATAGAGGTGCTGTTTTAAAAATATATCTGAGGTACATACATTGTTAGTTAGATTTCAAAACTGAAGATGGCATCATTTCAATTAAAAAACCTGAACCGACAGGAAAATTGTCATCTCCTAATAAATTGCTGACATATAATCACTAAAATTTTATTTCCCAACTTTATTCAGTTATTAATAGGAATTAATATATTGGGGGAGATGAAGTAGACTAATTTATTTAGAAGCGAAATAACTAAACCCGGTTCACGTTGTTTATAATTAGTCGCCCGCCGCGGCGGCCATTAGGCTTTTAGCAGTTGTTCAAGGTATTACGCACCAACATGGTTCCAGTAAGATTATAGCTTACACATGTATTTATAATTCTTCTTGAATGTATTTATAACAAATTGAAAGAAATAAATTTTGTTCAAAAAAACCAAAAAGATGAAAATAAATAGTCGATTTCTATGTAAATTGTACAATTATTATATTGCAAAATGTTATTTTTCCTCTCTACTGTCTCATTATTTCTATCATCGTACGCAGGTCATAACAAACATAACATGTTTTGCATGTTTTTGTTTTTGTGCATTTTTTCTTCCAATCACGCTCTCCGTCTTCGTATAAAGTCATTTTGAGAAATGAGTGTAAATAATTATCTGTGTGTTTTTCTATTTCTTTTACAAGTGTTGCCAGACTCAGATTCTCTTTAATGTTTTGTTATTAGTGTGTCATAGATTTATCATTTAACTTTTGTTGTATATTTTAAGCTAATTCAATCGTTATATCTATACACAGTTTACATGTGTGTTTATAATTTTGTTGATCATAAATTGTATTAAAACGCATTTATTAACCTTGACAAAGAAAATACCGAAAAAATTATCTTTTCATATATGCAAGCACAAGTTAGGCGTCTTAGTCACTCGGCTTATCTCCGTTAATGCAACATATATTATTCGGCATTTAGAGTTCTATTCGTCGTCAATATCATTATGCTATTCAATCTATATCGAGTTTATTCTTAACTAAGGTTAAATTTTGACATTTAAAATGTTTTTTTAAACATTAGACGATGAAAACATCTTAATCGTACAGCCCGAAGAAATATGAACAAACAGATTGCGCTTAGCAGATTTAAAGTTTTATAATTAACTGAACTAAGGAGAAAAATGTAAAAGAAACGATGAACGGGCATGACGTATTTTAGGCCGAACCATGTTAATCGTTTAACCGTAATGCAATAATTTTCATATATATTCTAAATACGAATATTGAAATTCGTTTTATTCTTTAAAAGGAAATTTATTAAACATACAAGAAATTTCAGCGAAACTTTACTATAAATATAATCCTGTCAATACCAGCGAAGAGGCCAGTCCGTATGAGTAGCCGCGTAAGTAAGAACAGTCCGTGTTCGCGGGCTTACATCTCAATGTGGTAGATTTTACCTTTGGCCGTAGTTACATTGAGTGCTTAGTTGGCAAAGGCCAGCTCCCACAAAGCTGCGCCCACCTCCCTTTCTCTTTCTCTTCCCTCACTTCTTTCCGAACATCGTTGTATTACACAAAGAGGGGACGGACATCCCCTGAATGGTTGGTCATGTAATAAAGAAAAATAGATATCTAATTAAAACTAGCTCGTTACTGCGGTTCATGTCTGGAAACTTCGCCAGTTTGTAGTGTAACTTTATTCTCAGCAACTTTTATAAATTATCCAAACATTTTATTAACGGTTATGCGGCAAAGCTCAAAAAGATGTAAAATCTAATTTCCTCAATTCCAAGCCATTCGCAGAGTATCAAATAGCGTTGACTAGAAACCGCAAGAAATCGTTACGTACGCAACTTTTGGGTTCATATTTACTTACGTTTGCCTGTTAAGGTTTGTTGTTGCCCTACTTCGCTAAATTAACAAACGAAAGCACACATGCGAGGTTCAAATTTAGTGCCCAATGCACGGTTTATTTCGTTTGAGTTAAAAGTATATCCCTGGTTTTTCAAGGACCGTGGCTTCGTACCCATTGCCAACAGCGACTGTAGCATGCTCACCAGCTGTAGGATAAATTAGAGCAGTTGCGGTCCTCAAAAATAAAGTTTCAATAAGGCTTGGTCTCGGAATTGCATCTATTCAGCGAATAAGTCTTGTCTTGTTTGCAGTCAGGGAAGCAAGTTATTGATTGTTAACGCCAAGTATTTCTGACTGCTTTCTTTTAATAATAACTGCATACTTCGATAGATCTTCTTCTTCTGATGTTTACTTAGCTACAGCAGCTTATTGGATGTTCTCCAACACTTTCGAACAAAACAATTCTATGCTCACCTATAGCATTACATTCCCGTCGAAGTATTTACATAAGAGGTGTCTGTGGCGTACTGATATAGAATTCGTTGTACAACTGCAATTATGTATAAAATTGAATCAATTCTATATAAGTATGTAGCTGTGTAAATAATGCCAGGTATTTGCTTTACAGATAAAAACAATCATATCAATAATAAACAACAAACAGGTGTTTTTGAAAAAAAAAGAGTGGAGGCAAAAAGGAAACCCATAACAAACAAGAAAAAACTCATGGAAAGGAACTAGAAAAAGGCAAAGAACAACCTTCTTGACTAAAAATATATACAAATAATAAAAAAACAAAATTTACATTTATGTTAGTAACTTATCTAATAATTTTGATTTTTTATTAAGAAAATCAAAAATTTCCATACGAAAGCGAAGGCATGTTAAAAATGCTGATTCTGTATAATTTTCATATAATTTTTGGCGAATCCTTTGTCCAAACTCTATACATAGAATGCGATTAAAATGTCAGTAAAGTTATTAGGTTTTATTTCTTCCTTATACATCGAGTGGAGTGATAATGTTTGGCATCGAAAAGAGTCACTTAGTCTCTTATTTTTTTTATAATCTATATCGTTTGTGGTACAGGGTATATTAACTTAGTGCGGTCGTATGTAACATGCAGAAAGGCTTACCTAAGATGGACCCACCTTTTATTATGGGGGAATTGATCTGAGCCTGGTTGTCCGTCTGACGTCTGTCTATGTGTGTTCAAGCTAGAGATCATAATTTTTGAGATATTTTGATGCAATTTGATACAGTGTCGTGTTTTCACCCAACGACGAACGCAATTGAAAATGGTTCGGACCGATCGAATTTTTCGACCACTCCCCATATAACGCCTTATTTTTGGGTATTTTAAATTGACATGAAGTCTTTGGACCTTGTGAGAAATTTTGAATCCCATCTCATATAGCGAAAACTAAAGTTTATACGACAAAACGGTATAATTTTCAATGCTTCACGATGAAAATTATATCATAATTGTAATTTAACATAACAAACTGTACCAAATTTAGACCATCTAGGGCTACTTTTTGGTTCCTACCTTAATAAACGATTTTCACCAAAATTGATCCTTTTTAAAGCAGAAAAGCGTAAGTTTTGACAAATGGTGATGGAAATTGACCCGAAATATTATACTAATTTCATACAAAAATGAACTTTCCAAAATTTGGACCATCTACTCCTATTTTTGGAATATGCCCTATGTAGTTAAATTTACTACATTAAGTTGCATTTTGGGCCCGCTTCCCCACAACTACGCACATGAAAAATATGCGTTTATATATAAACAAGATGTAGTGTTTGTGTTTTATAATAAAAATAAAAATGGTCTTAGTTTACGTGTAGGGTATTGAATGGTCAGCCTTCACCGGCTATATGTTTTTAATTCCTTTTTTTTTAATTTAGTATTATTTAAGAAAAAGGAAAAAAATTGTGGACACCACGCCACCCTATAGTTATTTATATAATGAATTTTCAAAATAAGGCATTGTATGAGAAGTGGTCCGATCCTAACGATTTTCAATAACGTTCGTCGTTGTGGCAAAACACGTCAGTGTTTTTCATCTGATGATCAAGATATCATAAAAATGACAGCTTATAGGTTGGACACAAGAAAATATGACGGACAGACAATCGATGCAGAAAGATCAGTATAATAAAAGGTGGGTCTTACTTAAGTAGGCAAACTTAATATAGTCTTCCGTCAGTGACATAGCATATAAAAACATTCCTAGCTATTATATATTTGCTTGAAGTCGTGATCACCTAAGATTAGTCCCAAGGAAAGTAAAACTTTCTTCTTCAATTGCTCTATCTATTATCTATCTTCAATTTAATACAAAAAGTAGACACAAGGTGTAGGTTGAACCAAGAAAATAACACGGACAGATGGACAGAAGAGCATTGGTTAAGTAAAATATGTGTGTATTGCAAGCCCTTCTACTTTGTATCACAAATGGTGTAGGGTATGAAGAAAAAGCGTTGGTAGTTACTTTTACTTCTATTGGAATCCCGTTGTTCCAGTTCAGCTGAGCATCTTAAAAAAGTAATCCTACGGCTGAAAACTGTTTCCTTTGTTTTTCCTTTTAATATAGCATATCAAACAATGGTTTTTCGAAGAAGCAAGTAAAGTCAAAAAGATGCTCTCTTAGTGAAATGAAAAGAGTTAATACACGAGTCCTTTATTGCAAATGCATATGTAGCTGCAGCATTTGTCCAGCTATGGAAACTGATAACCTGGGGGTGTCGTATTATCTTTGGTATTAAAGCCAAGTGTTTAAATATCATAAATCAATTTGCTTATAATGAATTTTGGAATAAGTGTTAAAAGGTACGTTAAGCCGTGAATTCTGTGAATTTAACCCAATTTCCACACCGTTCAAGGACGATTATTGAATTCGCTGATGTAGAAGGAATGCTAGTTTAGTTTAATGCTAAAGAGTTAAAAGTGTATCAGGTACGTTTATTGTTACGCAAAACTTTGTAAAATTTCTGCGGACTTGTAAAAAATCCAGAGAAGGAAATTAACATCAAGTCGCTTTCGAAAAATTAAAAGATATTAATTAAATTATAGCTAACACTTACATACCCAAGTATCGTAGGTAAAGTTTAATTAACACTTTGTTGTATATAATCACAATACGTAGTGCAATTATAACCATTATTTGTCGGAATTGCCTTTGGATTAACTGCAACGGCTTTTAAAAGGAATTAATCAGTCTTACGCTCATTGGTTTGGCAAAAAAAGCTTTTTTGTTTGTTATTGGCAATAGAGCTTCGAATTACATGATTATGGGTTTAAGAGTTAGTTTATGCCACTTTAAACAAATGGACGATTAAAAGCAAAGATTGTGTTAACCTTATTTGTAACATTACGCATGCATGGCAGTAAATTCATTTCAAGACTTTGCGGTCATACAAAAGTAAACAATGGTTTGAGTAGCACCATATACTAATGCTCGGTTATGTTTTCAAAATTCTTGTTGAATCGATAAACGTGCGTACAGAAGACTTCTGAAGTATCATTATTATTATTATTATTATTATTATTATTATTATAAATTTAGCCAGAGAATAAATTCTAAGACTAAAGTCTTAAAGCACTAGCATCTAAGGCTTTCGGCTTTTATTATTATTATTATTGAAAACTCTACCGCACTTGAGATTTGAACCCGCGACCATTGAATTGCTAGTCGAGACTCTTGCCTACTCGGCCACTCAGGCAAATCTTCTGAAGTATTGTCGGGGCTTATAACGAAAAGAATATATCAAGTTGGAGAGAAGATCAATGATCCAGATAGAGTGCATATTTCTAGTAAGATTCGGTAAGCAAAGTTTTGTTCCTGACGGCATATTAGTGCCTTTCTTTATTATTGGGCAATTGTCTTCAGCCTTTTTTTTTCAACGAGCGAATCAGTCCATCCGTCTCGAAAAGGCCCATATTTGATCTTATCAAGTATCTCATCTCTGTGACCAAAAAGTAAGACTAAGGTCTAAGATAAATTGCGCTGATAGATCGAATATCAGAAATATTTTTTTCTAAATTGGTAACGCTGTGGCAGATATTCGGGGCATAAACGTGATCAGTGGTTCATTTGTGCTTGATTATAAATGAGATAAAAGGTTTTTTTTCCGATTTTTGCAATGTATCTAACGAAATGATTTCTGGCTATGAATCCGCCACGAAACTCATAAACACAAGAGTTAGGACTTGTATTGCGCCATAGGACCGATCTGTCGAGCGAATATTGTGCAAAACTTGAGCTAAGCCCAAAAAAACCGCACCAAAGTCGCTCAAAAATCGTAATGGTGTTAACAAATTTCCGCGATTATCGTGTTGTTGTGCACAATGCATTCCTTCTGCCGGTACAAACTTAAAATATATTGTAATATATATATATATATATATATGTAGGTATGACAAAATAGACTTGGAATAAAAAAGGAAAAATTACACTGGTCTTACTCTTTGGACACGGTCATATACATGTTCAAATCGAAGTTAGGGCTTCAAAACTTCGTCCAGGCAAAGATTTCTTAAGACTTTTCCGTCGCATTGTTGTATTTGCCCTTTCACATATACAAAATATTAATTTATTAAAGATACCAAAATATGTTGAACGAGTTAGCAAAATGTATAAAAAGTGAGTTTGCGTAGAGTATAGCCTCTCCCTCAATGTTTTCCGGAGAAGCCCTGCTTTATTATTTTTGCGTGTCTATAAAAATGCATGACATTTACATGCTGCGTACCAATATGTTCGTTAATTAACAGTGACAATGATAAGTTAAGAATTAAGCATCATCCTCATTCCTGATGCATGAATAAAAATTCAATTAATGAAACATAAAATGAAAAAAAAAAAATGAAATCAATTCAGAATATAGAAGAAATTCGAACAAGAATGCAATAGCAACTAGCAGCAAAAAGCACCAAGTACTTACTCAGTTTAGTTTGCAAACTTTAATGTGGGATAGTTAGTACTACGTAGTGTGAAAGCAATGACATGTAAATTCAATTCAAATTGATTCTTTCAATCTTTCAATTAATTTGCAGTTTATAGTGTTGTGTTTCGTACCGGTGCAATCACGCAGTAAGTTATTTTTTATTCTTGTCATTGCTTGTTGTTGCTATTATTGTGCAGTATTTCTCACACTCGTGCATGCATATTCGCATTTTGAAAATTCAACCAACAATTCAACTGAAAAATACTCACTCGTTAAACTATTGTACTAAAACTTTTAAGTTCTCGCTCAAATGTATGGGTGGATTTAGGTGTATAGCTTCACGAGGGATTGTGTGAGAGTACGGGTGTTGTTGTTGTTATACGTTGTTATTAGAATAGTTTTTTAGTTTGTTTTCTTTGAAATAAAAAAATGACCTATAAAACTTGCATTACATTGCCAGCAACAACGTTGACTCCCTCTCTACAATTCTAAAAAGGAAATATTAAAATAAATAGCAGAGAAAAAATACGCAAAGTAAACCATAACAAATTTTTTTTTTTCTTTTATGCATAAACATTGAAAACAGCACTACTTCAATTTACAATAACATCAAAATTGCAATATTCTCAGTGACTTAGTCATACCATTCGGGTATTACGCACACACAATCATTGGCCAGAATATCGAAGTCGCACAGTGCGAGTTATACTTACTCGCCCATTCATTTGAATCGTGCTCTTTTGCGATAAGTGCATTTTCCATACCTTACTTGTACGCTATTTACAGCATTGCAACCTGCAGTTTTCACGAAAACTTACCATGCACTGTTCACTACCACGAATATTATATTAGCGGTGTTTTTTTTATCACATTCTGCATAGAATACTGATAAAGAACTCAACAAGAGCGATATAGAATGCGTCTACCTGACTTGGCTTCACTTTCGCAAAACATATGATTTTGTAAATTTTAAAGCCAAAATAAGTAAAAGCAATGAAAAGATATATTTCCGTTTTTCTTAGAAAAAAATTAAATTTACTAAAGAAGTCACTCATAGAAATATTTTTACAAAAATGTCATACCTAAAAACGAGTGTTCATGAGAATTAGACGATTTTCTAAGAAACCAAAATTCCAGAGAAAAAGAACGCCAAAAACACATTCACAAAATTTTAGATCCCTCACGAAGCTGAAGCTTAGCTAACAATCCTTAGTGGAGCATTTGGCGTAAAAAAAGGGATTAACGCAAGAATGTCGCGATCAAGTTAGGTACTCATAATATGCTTATAAATGAGTTTGTGAACAGAATATTTGCGTAAGGTAAAGTTAACCGAGTCAAGAGAGTTGAATCATAATGTTCAAACGGACAAGACCAAGCGTTCTAAGTATAAATTCGTGTAAATAACTTGTAAATAGATCTCCTAAGGATTGTAAATAAAACTTATACTATCCTAAAAATCACAATTCAGAGGCGCAATCTCTAAAGGATTTAAATAAAAACGTAAAATTGACAAAACACGGTTTACTGTACAATATTTATACCCTACATCGATTGTGGTACAAGGGTATATTAAGTTTACGCGGGTATATGTAACACCCCCGGGGATTTTCGAAGTCGGAGGGAGAAGAACTTTGGTCACGGTCGATTCCGAATCACTTTCCGAATCGATTTAAGCTTGTCTTGCTGTTTGTCCGTCTGTCCATCTTGCTATCGTGTGTTCATTCTGAGATATTTTGATAAATGCTGTTGAAAATAGTTAGAATCCATATAATGTCTTATAATTAAGAGGTCGTTATATGAATAACTGTATTAAGCAAAGCGGTTTATAGTATTAGTTCCAGGGTTCTTCCCATGGATTTTTTTTCTCATCTTTGACAAAAAAATTTCTTGTTTTCGCTCTTTTTCCCATAATAAGGCATATTTTGTATATCTTGGTCTTTATATTGATTTGTATGATCATTATGAGACTAATTATGGGACGGACGCGAGAACGCGAAATATATATATCATATGTATATCAACTACTAAAACTAATCGTTAACTTTAAGGTTTGGGCAAAGAACTTCTCCTTCCCGTTGAACCCTTTTTTTACACAGCACACTAATTTATCTGTTTTTGATATGCTGAACTTTAGAAGAAGATTGTCTTCGTCTCTGAAGCGAAAACCTGCCATCTTTTGCACAGCTGTCTGAAATTGAAGCACGTTTCTACACAAAATTAATTCAATGAAATAAAAAATTAATTACATTTCTTCACGAATTCTATATAGAGTGCACCGCGATAAGGCAATGCCATATTAATTGAAATTTTTAAAAAAAATATCATTCCCATTACTATATCGCTACTATGTATAATATATGTTCTTCAAAAGAAGTATTAATAATTTCATCAAAGCTAACGAGAAAAATTATACTTTAGTCCCTTACTTAGTTGCTTAGTGCTATTGTTCTTGAATATTACATTTTTTAAACCACTCAAAAAATGTTTTCTTAAAATCAATTATCAAGACTCAAGCACTACGACGTGACTTTTGTATATACAATCTTTCCTATGACACATATATTTCAAATAGAATGTTTTTATTGTAATTAGGCGGCTGATAATTTCTTATCAGATAAGAAGGTCGTTAAAGTAATTAATAAGTCATTGAATTTATTTAAAAAAAAACGCAAAAAAACTTTCGATGCTTAGATGGAAAAATCGCCAAAATGGAAAAAAATGGTTAAATTTGACAGCACTCGGAGCAATTAATATGCTTGCTGATAACAACATCGCATGTGGGAAAGTGAGCGTATTCGCCTCTTTCTATTTTGGCAAAAAAAGAAGATAAATACACACA
>CCAG010013490.1:0-30423 GCA_001077435.1 Glossina morsitans morsitans | reverse complement strand
TTTTGCGCATTTCATTTTTACGTTGTTTCGCTGGATTTTCTCATTTCGGTGCTAGTCGTACATACAAACAGTACTTTTTACCCACCTTTTATATCCAACACCGAGAGTTCGGAGTATATTTATTTGATTAAAATATTTGCAACATTCATAAGGAAGCTTCAGAGGTCGTATAAACTATATATATATATTTCTTGTAAGTACAAATGTTTGAGTTGTTCCAGGCATGTCTATACGTCCATCTGTTGTTCGATAGAAAAAATGAGCTATTTCTTAAATGATTTTCTGTTTCAAATTTGCTCTCAGATTGGCATAGAAAACAGACCACATGGCGCAAAGAACACGCCTACAGTACAGCACAAACTGTAAACGCCTTTGTTTTTTAAAATAAAAAAAAAAAATTGTTTTTCTATTTACTATTCATGAATGATATTGACAAATTTATCCATGTACGTTTTCTGGATAGTGTTACAGTATCTGAAAAGCAAATGGGGAAACTCTGCTAGATTTACCAATGGACTTATGGACTATCGAAATTTGCTATTTTGTGAGTTTCTTTTGAGGTAAAGAAGAGTGGCGAGTGTAAAAGACTTGTCGACAGCCGAATATAATTTGTTGACGTCTTTGTTGTAATTTGTTTTAATTGATTCATTATTTCTCAATGGAATAGATGTTTATTCCATCGCTTTATAGGCACGTGGGAGAACCTGTGAAGCGTAAAATCCTATTTCTACTAAATTCTTTATGTT
Source organism: Glossina morsitans morsitans (assembly GCA_001077435.1). Lineage (NCBI taxonomy): Eukaryota > Metazoa > Arthropoda > Insecta > Diptera > Glossinidae > Glossina > Glossina morsitans. Next base: position 29,677 of record CCAG010013490.1, on the reverse strand, counting down.
CGTCTATTCGCTCGTTTATCTATAGCTTAGCTACTATTGGAAATATTTGCTATAGAAGGCTGAAATTGCTCAAATGCATACATATTTTTAGCTAATGACTATTGATCAACTTTGAAAATATGCAGAAAGCCGTAACTCACCATCTAAAGGACGACATGATCTAAAAGTTAATATAAATATTTACCGTGTTAGTGACAAAATAATCGACTAACATCTACTTTTTTAACAAGATGCTCTCTGAATTTATCATTTAGTGAACATCAAAGGTTGATATAATCTTCTCAACACTTTTCATTTCCATATGAAATAAGAAAATCTACGTAATTGAAATATGAAACTGAAGTTCACGTAACATGATGAACAAAGATCGAAAATGCTTGGAAAATTGAAGTACTAAGACAAGGCAACGATATTTTTCATTTTACCCAATGTTCTATATAAATTTAGAAAATCTTCATAATTGAAATATAAAACTGAAATTCAGGTAACATGATGAACTAAGACCGAAAATACTTGGAAAATTCAAATAATACAAGAAAAGGAAATTTTTTATTTTACTCAATATAGTGTTGATTTGTTGAATTGCAGAAAACGAGAAAGAAGAAGAAATTTATAGAGTATTTTCAGTTACGACTAAGAAATCAAAACCAATGTTTATCGAATTTATCGAATTTATGAAAAAGAATTTGTTAAATAAAGGCTGGCATCGTAATCAAGTATGACGAGTATCCAAAATTCGTTCAAAGACCTCTGAGTTATTTGCTTGGATTGATTATATTTGTTAACTTTCTTTTGTAAGATTTTATTTTTATCGTTCATTTTTTGTGTATTCTTAGCGGGCATTGCCAGGTTTGAAAAGTAATTTTTATATATGCTTACATGTTTTATTTATCATTATCTTCTCTTTTCATTTTAATCTAATTAATATATGCAAGTGCGTATATATATATATGTATGAATATTCATATACTTGAGTAGTGGCTATGGCTTAAGTGAAGGTGTAGGTAATCGAGTGATCGAAAGCGCTGGGTTAAAAATACTTGTACGTACGAATTGAATACAAATGTGTTTATTTTTAAAAAATTAATGGTCCCGCTGACCATCTGGAGATAATCAATTCCTGATACGTCACTGAAGACTTTCAATGTTTGAGGAAATAAAAAAAAAAAAAATGAAGAAAAAGAAAAAGGCAAAAACAAACAAGAATGTTTTTTTTTCCTCCAAAACTTGAAATATTTTGTTAACTGGCGATATTTCAGTTAACTGATCGTTTAGGAGGATTCTTAAGTTCTAGTTCAATGTGTTTTTGAATATTTGTCACGGGGTTAACAGATCCTAATCCGTTTATCTCAAATTTTAGTTCAATATCTTTTGTAGGTTACAACGTTTTTTCGACTACCCTTGCAGGAAGGTGGGACCGATTTTCAAATCTATTGTTTTTAACCTTCTTTATTTTAGTATCGTTTAATGGCTTTCCTCTATTCTTGCGGATCCTTTAGATGCTTTGCTTAACATTTTGCTTAGCATTTATAGGAAAAGGTTTTCCTTTAAATAATTAAAGTCATTATTATTGTAATTATTATAATTAATTTAGCCAGAGACATAAATTCTAAGATTAAAGTTTTAAAGCACTAGCACCAAGGGCATCCATCGGCTTTAGTTTAAAGTTACAACAAATATCAATAACTTTCGTTTAAAGCTAAAATTTCAAATTCGTTGCATCATGTTTCAATATGCGGCCAAAGAGCAATTGTGGGGAAAAACTTGGACACACAGTAAAATGTTTTTTTTTTTTTGCTGGTTTGCATCCATATGTCGATTGAAAAACTGGGATTCAATAAGTTAGTACTGTTTTTATTACTGTGGAAAGCAAACAATTTTGTTTATTTTTTTTTTTTCATAGTGGGAAAAATGGATTTCCTCTTGTTGTGATAAAGCACTAGTTTTTTCGAAAGCAAAACACCAAAAAACAAGCTAAAGAAGAGCTCGGTTAAATGCTGCGTATCTGAATTTAAACGCAGTCTTACAAGCGTTAATGAAAACGTCAATTTGAGGTTTCATCACCGGAAACGATTGAAAATACCCATGATATGGGTATGGTATTGAATTACCCAAGCTGTAAAGTGCGTCAGCTAGATGAGGTGTGTGCATATGTGCCTATGTGCCTGTCTGGTGTTTTGCACAAAAAGTTGGACGCAAAGCCGTATTCGCTCACAAATCGACCAAAAATTAATATCTACGACACTAGACACAATCCGATGAATTTGGATATGTATTTTAGCTCCAACCAAAGCATACTCTACATATGGCCACCAACAATTGTTATCTATTTCGCAACATCAAAATGTGGTTGCATGATAAAAGCATTTTCCGTTCAAGGGAAAAAAATCTCTGTGGGCAAAAAATGGGGAAATCGGTTTGATCGGTGCATCCAGTTAGAAAGACATTGCATTGAAAAATTAAATATAACTTTTCTAAAAAAGTTCCTGTTTTTCTGTGACTTAAGGTGACTTATTTATTGATCACATTAGTATAGTTTCGGGTTTATATTATCAATGCTATTAGCTTTTGCAATAATACGGAGATTGTATTAAAAATGTTGTAGCGGTTAAGTGTTTAGAAAAAAAAAAATTTCTAAGGAAATAAAAATTTATATATAAAAAGCAAATGTCTTCTTTTTCTCACGTATTCAGCAAGTCATCGATCGCCGCGTACGCGAAAAGGCTCGGAGGCACTGTGTCTGAGCCTTAATGACGTTGTCAGGTAGTTTAGATTGTTGGTTAGTGTATGATTCCTTCATTTATTTATTGACCTTAGTTGTTATTGTGGCTTACCTAAGAAGTAAATGTATTGCGGAAAAAAAAAGAGTAGCTTCTCAGTTAACGAGCGAGCTTCGACTACGTGGAAGACCAATAAGTACAATCTTTTGACATTATATGCAAGCATATGATTGGAATGGATAAGTACAAGATCATGATAGAAAGGTCAACTTAAAAAAACTAAGTAAAATTATTTCCACGAGTGTCCTATAGAAACGATAATAAAGTACTTTACAAAGCAAATATAAAGCACTTTGGGATATAAACTTTGTTCGCTCTTTGACCATTTGCGTCACATTCATGGTCACTCATTTAGTTCCTCCATTTGTATAACTCGATGAAAATGTCGAAGAACTGGGCAACGAGAGATAGATAGTGACCTTGCGCCGTTACTTACCGAGCGCTCGTTACAACTCCGGCCACACACAAATTACAATTGCGGTTGTCCATCAGTCTGCCGTACCGTGGATTGGTGGTAGTCGCCCTTCTCATCTGCTCGGTATACTGTAGTGTACGTAACGTGAGTTGGCTTGCAGGTCAAGTCCGCATTCTCGACGATTCAAAACCTGTTATGGCTGTGTTGTTAGCAAAACCTTGGCTTGATCTCGGTTACCATTTTTGTGTTGTTCTTGTTGTTTTTCACATGATTCCAAAAACTGCTGCGATGAACACTGCTCTTGACGAGAAATGTTGTTTATCAGCTTATGTAAAGAAATGATTTCTTGAGAACATGCTTAAAATGCTACTAAGTTCAACTTTATTGCTGTTTTCTCTTAGACCAACTGTGTGCCACAAATGGTTTTGCTGTTTTCCCTTTCCAACGATTAAGCGGTTTTTTTCTTCTTTGGGGATGTCACCTGTACGTGCAACATTGCAATGGTCAGAAAGCTAGACAAAAGAGAAAGTGATAGTGGTTGAGTGGGTGCATTTTAGTGGATTCGATCTAGCGAGCGTTCACTAGTAAAGAGTAATTCATTCACTTCGCGACTCTACTACAAATTATTTGATAATGAATGCGAAAATGCGATTATTTTTTATGGCCTTAAAAAGATTTTTTTCTATTTAATATTTTTTATGTGTTGCGGCAATTAGTCAGTCATTCCAGCAATTGCATTTCAAACTGTCGTCTTATCGAGAGAGAGCGTGCCGTGGAGAGAAAGTGAGCAAGTTTGCATACTGTCGTGCTTGAACATGTTTCTAAATATATAAATATTTACCTTTAATTTATTAACGTAAACGTTAATGATTGATGTAAAAACAAAATAATTTACATATTTATAATAATTTTGAAAGAAACGTTTATCTTCCTCCATATTTTTCTATATTATTCATTCTGTTTTGTTTTTTCTCTTCTCTTCCTTTTTCTACTCTATTTCCAGGTAAGTTCCGTTTATATATTAAGTGAACGAATTTCATATCATATATGTGCGCCTTGTAGAACATTTATGAAACGAGGTAATTGTTATAAAACATACAATAGATTAAAATTTTCGTATAAAATTAATATAACTTATGTTACACAATTAAATTGATTGAATAATTGACATAACATACGTCAATCTAATCCGATAGGCCCCTAATGTATTGAATTCAAGTACCTTTGTTGTTTTTATATCGGCCACCGACAGATGAGAGGGGTATATTTATTCTGTCAAAACATTCGCCATACAAAGAAGGACACTTCAGAGACTCGACAGACTATATATATAGTCTTGGTCAATATCGAATGCTCAATCGCTTTAAGCTTGTCGCTTTGTCCGGTTGTCCGTCAGTTCGTCTGTGCAATGTTGTAAACGTTCTCCGGGTGACAAAAATGCATCTACCGATTTCAAATTTGCACAGATATATTGGAAGTTCTTGCAGGCAGGTTGACATTGAAAATGGGCCAAATCTATCGAAGAACTCGTCTACAATACTACGTAAGTTGAGGATACCTCTGGTTTTCGAAAGGAACAAAAAAAAATTGGTTTTTTGCTCATTATTAATGAAATACAGCAAATAAATTTACCAAAATTTGAATGCATATTCTCTAGGCGATGTTGTAGTACCTCTACAAAATTGGCCACGCCTATTCGGGTTTGTAGTGTGCCACACTTCCATTTTTTTTCAAAACCTTATAAAAGGCCTAGAAACGAACTTCGCAAACCCCAATTCTTGGACAGTTTGAAATTGGGAATGCGCTTAGATATGTCCGTACGTGTAGTAGCTGCAATAAACATTCACCCCTTCGCAACAATGAAGATATCGCTTACAAATTAGCAAAGGAATTCGAAAATTATCCAAACGTTGCAGAGAACACATCCACAACGCGTACATACCTATGTAGCAAAAAGTATGGACAAGTCTTTTTCCCGTGTTTTTTGCTTGTTACCCATAAAGTGCAACACTTGCACTTCCATTTTCATTCTGAAAATGTAAAAAATCATCCATGCCCACCCAATCTTATAGAGCATGAAAATTTGATTTTTTTGCTTTTTTTTAGGATCACGGTGACGGGTATTAAAGATTCGGTCACGACCGAGTGCAACTTTCTCACATGTTTTTTTTTTTTTTTAGAAATCTTACAAGTAAAGCTATAGTTGACTTGTTATAGTATTTCACTTTACTTACGTTTAACCTATAAACGCATATATTTATTTACAATTATTGTTTACTTCCGTATACGTAGAGCATGTTCCGAGCGTGTGCATATTTACTACGGGAAATAATCACATATGCGTACACTAACAATTTCGATTGAATAAATACTTTATTAAGCTTTATGAAGGTAGAACCAATGTGAACACCTAATAATATGTAGTGTAGGACTACATATAATTTCCAATGATTTTTTTTCATCGAATGACGGATGAAAATAATTTGAAGCATTCACGTATTTAAGATACTCTCCTCACCTTTAGTCACGACAGTTGTAATCCTTACTTCGTTTTTGTATCCTACATCAGATATCTCATGAAGTCTGTGCGAGTGTATGTAGGAAGCAGAGGTGAACTCACCTCTTATTATATCAATCGGTGTTTTGACCAATTTAAGCTTTTCTGTTTGTTCACTTCACGGCTGGCCACGGCTGGTATTTTTGTGCTCAACCTAAAGATCGCCATGTTTTTAATGCTTTAAGAAAATTTCGTACATTGATTTTGGCCACGGAACGGATACTATTTACTTTAAAATTTAAAATTTTTCGACAAAAATCGTTGAGCGACAGCATTGTCAATATGTCAAATTGATTTCAGAAACTAGGTTTGGCTGGATGCAGGTGTTTGCAAAAATTTTGATCATCGACGTCTACATGCAAAAATGATAAAGAAATGGGAAGTACCCGTATATGTAATGGTTAGATACGATAACCTTCCTCCATATAACATAACAGTTTTCCATTTAATTTAATTGATTTATTCAACGTACGCCGACGCTAATTATGGAGCGCGCGCTCAAAGTTCTTCTTCTTCTAAATTCATTACTTTCGTTGCTTATTTGAAGAAATCTGCTGCCAAAGCTCACGAAACACGTACAGACACTTAAGGTGATTCTGCTGCTTCGTATCCCAATTCCCGGTTTGGGGTTCAACGGTTCAAAAGTGGCGACACGAGTTGACTGAAAATGCCCTTTTTTGGCCATTTGTTGCAATAGTTGTCCAGGACGCACTGTTGCAGCCCGGATGGGAAGTTCTGCTACACCCAGCGTACTCACCAAACATGGCACCTCTTGGTTACCATTTGTTTAGATCGGTACGGAATGGCTTGGCCAATTTTCCCTAATAAATGCCTTTTTAAAGTGAAGAAGTGATCAAAATTTTTGCAAATCCCTAATAGTTTCTTATAATATTGTATGCCGGGATGGCCTTTGTAAACCGGTCACTTTCTTTATTCGGTAAATTTTGATAACAGTTTGAAGTAACGAATTAATTAATATATTACAGCCGGATGCCATTTTGATGGCTATAAACGATATCGCTAATAAATATTTTGACGATGTTTTAATGAACGTGTTGAACAATAAAGCTTTTACTGATTTGTCGTGGATTGTATTAGAAACGCAAAACAAAGTGCAATATAAAACGAAAAAAAAAAAAAAACTATAAGATCAATAAAATTAAATTACTTATCTAATATAGATACGAATGAAAATGTTGTTACCTTATTACCATGAAATTTCCTGCAATGAAATAATAATACACGGAATTTGTTCGTCGATGGGTGGATCAATTGTAAACATTTAAATTACATTATGTGAGTATCCAAATATATTCTCATAGTGGATTACAAATAAATTTAATTTGAAAATGGATGTAGTTCGTCCACAAGCCCTCTTACAAGTAATTTAGAAGAAACAAAAGATCGAAAATTTCAAACTATTTCCGCCACTCATGTGCCATTTCCAAAGGCCATGATGTTGACATAGTAGATTAGGCATTCCGTTTGAGAGACCAAAGGTCTCACGAAGTGTATATTTTCTTGTTCACTTGAAGATCATGAATATAGTTTTCGAAATGGCCACAACCATAAAAATTGACACCACTGGCTGAGTCTACATTCTTTGCCGACGGCCAAAAATGGTAGTGATCCGTCTACAGTTACACTACGATAATCGACTATTACAAAAGCTACTACTATACAAGTGGGAACATCGACAAAATGGTTTTGCTAAATGACAACACTCGGTCACATGTTACGAAGTTGATAGGAAATTACGTGTTTGAATGAGAAGTTCCATCGCGTCCCACGTATTCACCGGTCACTGTTCTTTCTGATCGATGGCACCTGATCTGGTGGGCAGCACTCTCATCTCTATGAAGATACCAAGCAATGGACCGACTGTTAGACAGTTACAAAGGACGTACACTTTTTCTAAGGTGGAATTCAAATAATGCCAGACAAAAAAAAAAATACTGTCATCAGGGAAAAGCAATGGCTACCGATGGACAATACTTTCAATGACAGATTTTTTACTGATTTTTTCAAATTTCCCGAGTAAACATGGAGAGGTTACTCAACATCTCAATAAAAATTTAACACTCGTTTAAATAACTAGAAAAAAAAACATAAAAAACAAAAATGTATAAAAACAAGTTAATCCTATGCGGAAGATGGCGTCACCGTGACGTTTTTCGCAATTCATCGCAGAAGCCGTTGTCGCCAGCGTGGCGGCATAATATCATTAATAATTATGTAGTAATTTTCTATAATTTATACAGAGAAAGTAAAAAAACTCTCTTTATATAATCTGGTCGACGCTTCAACTTTACGTCAACAGAAACAGATTCCTCTCTTATCTTCTCGTATCTCCAGGGGGGGATGATTAAAAGGGTACAGCGGGGCAAGAGTGCCGTTAAAGACTTTTCCACCATCGTAAAAACCGTAAAATACCTACATGTAAAAACTTCTTGCTCGTCGAATGCTAAAATTTCCAATTTGTTGTCATACATAAGCTTGTCTTTCGCTAGAAAGGGATCTAACGACTAGAAATATGCGGTCTAAACTTGTTATTGCAAATTTACATGTGAAATCGCGATTTTGAAATAACTTGGCGTATTTGTGGTAGGGGTTTCAGAAAATGGTGTCATCCAATTCAAATTTTCTAGATGCATTTTGTCGTTTCTTGTCAGATAATTGTTCTGAATCGGATCAAACTTACGAATATTTTAGTGTTTTCCAAATATTTCGACGAATTTAACACAAGCGATGTAGGGTGCAAAAAAATAAGTAGGGAAAGAGAGAGAGAGAGAGAGATAGAGAAAAAGAAAGAGAGGAAAAAAAGGAAGAAATGTAGAACAGAGGCACCTTCACGTATGATACGGATCGGAACTGTGTGAACTTATCACTAAACGAAGGCAAATACGCAAAAACTGAGCAGCCAATCACGGCAAACATATAAAGTTTATTAACAAAATTAAATTTTAAAAGTTTATTTCAAGCACGATTTTGTTCAGCAACAGGTATAATGTGTTAAGGAAAACAGATGAGACGTCATTTCAAGAATTCGATAAAAGGTTTAAATAGTTGATATCAATTTGGAATTTTTAAAAGAGTTAAATTAGTTCGCACTAGAATTTACATTGCCTTAGCTGTATTAAAGAAAGCCGGTGAGCCAATAACACCGTTTATCAGTTTTATCAACCAGGAAAAGATTGACATTTACGTTTACGGATGAAGCTACCATATTCTTCTTTCGCGTGATCTTGAAGAAATTAATTGGTGACAAGGCAGGTCGATTAATGCGATTAGCTGCTATCCGACTAATTCAATAGAGACTTGTTCCAGGGGAATCTGCCTAAGTTTATACAAAGTCTTTTTGTGCCATATATGTCATTCAGATCTCTTGATTAATGTTTAATTAACTTCTTGACGTCCCTGACGCCCATGTATGTTTCTTTATGAAGCGCTTTTCAATCGACATAAATGTCATACAGTCAAACATTGCGAGATGTCATAAATTTACGTGTAAACACAAAGCTATGAAAAACTTTAACAAGACCATGGTTCAACTGATCACCAACCAAGACGAATAAGGCCTTTCAGAGTGTTCAAGCGTTCAACAAACTTTGACTTTATGGAAAAAGAGTTTCGCCAAAGTCGATCAAGTTTTAGTTCTCATTATATTGTTTCCGCAATCTTCGGATACAATCGTGTTACCATAATGTGTTCTGTAGTAATTTCTATTAAATATTCGAAAATGCCTGGTCACCCGCTATGGAACATGTAAGTATATTTTAGATATCAAGTAATCGGAATCAGATCTGTTATGTACAAGTTTATGAACAAAAGAAACCTTTAGCGTGATACGCTTTCAAGCGTAGGCAACTTTGTACGCGCTAAACAATCCTACATGGTGGAAGGCGACTGTTAGGATTCCGGCGCAAACACTGCAAGCGGAAGGGTAGAAACTGTTTTTGTGTGGGGTTGTTATGTTTACGCTAAAGATCGCATTGCGGATCCCATATAATCGAACAATGTCCCACAGTGGCTCTTTCTAGCGACATATACAGCAACCAGGTGGTGTAAGCATCGCGAAACTCTTTTTCTCACAGCGCTTGATAAAGTCCAATGTGCTCTTTGCTTTATTGACGGTAACATTTATATGCGCATTGAAGGCCACTTTTCTACCAAACAAAAGTTCTCGAGACCAGTACTTGAAGCTAGTTTATCAATTTGCACATTATTGATTTTGTTCGATGTATTGAACGCATTGGTCGGGTAAAAAGCCATCATATGCTCAAGTTTGTTAAAACTGAAGAACAATAAGTTAATATAGCACAAATTGTCAAAGTGGTCAATGTCCTCCTCAAAATAGGCGGCGCTTGACTATCACTATCACTCGATATGTAGATAATTTTAACGTCATCAGCATACATTAAAACTCGGGAGGGTTTTATGATATTTGGTAAGTTATTTGTAAATATTATCCTCTTTCCTAATGTAATATAAATTCCATTCATAATTTCTGAAGGCGTTGTAGGAGATTTCCAATTCTTAAAAAACAGGGATGGTTTTATTAAGCTGTTGATAGCAACTGAAAACGCAATAATACTTTCTGCCTTTTCGGGTATGACTGACAAGTATTGAAGGTTTTTTATTACATTTTTCTGAAACAGCTGTTTATAAATTAAAAATCAGCTGTTTTTTTATTTACATTAAAAAAAGACAAATACATAAACAATACGAGCAAAACATTTTTCTGCATTCCTACTCAGCGAAGTGCTTGCTCCCCAAAGAGAAATTTCTAATTGAAATGTAAAGTTCAATGAAATAAAGGCAGGGTGAGAGAGGGATGGAAGAAGAATCTTAGAGATATTATTTGAGACCATCGTATAGGAGGAGAGAATCAAACGACAAGGGAACTTTATTGTAAATGATGGTTTTCCTTGGCAATTATTTTCGATTTATTGCAGCCAAGTATGCAAGCAATGGTAGGGAAGACGGAGACAAGATTTGCTCGCATTTAACTGTTGAAGGAAGGAAAAGATACTTAAAATTGTTAATTACTTTATTGTATTAATGTGTGATGTTTGCGATTTTGTTTTTTGCGTCGTTCACGATAAACAAGTGGATTTGTAAACATACCTTTGGATTACAATCGATTGGTAGCGATTGAAGTTAATAGAAAATAAAAAAATATATGAAAGGAAATGTAAATTTTATAATTTATATATATTACGATCTTGATGATATATTTAAAGCCAACTTAACCCTAACTTAAATAATTAACATACTAATAGATTAATATTATCAAGCGGTATATAATTTCGAAAGGGTTAACAGTCCACAAAATGTTAACAATTACTTTACTCTTGACTATAATTTCAATTTTGTTTTTTTCTTCTTTTTTTTTTTGTAACTGAAAGTTGAAATAATATTTACTTGTTATCTTATAATATAATGTAATAAAAATTTTTTTTATTTCAAATTTCAATTAAAGATTCAGTAAAGGTTGTTAGCTACTGTCGATTTTTTTTGTTTTTTTTTTTTGCTTTATTTTGTTTTTTTTACGATTTTTACTTAAGTGATCACGTACTTATGGTGTAATGACTTCATTGCTATCCGGAATATGCAAAAGTTTTAATTAGCGTTATAACAATGTTTCAAACAGCAATTAACTTTCCTTTACCATGCAGTGAATCTCTCAGATGAAATAGTGCTGTTGAAAGTATTTCTCTACGCTTGCAGAAGAACTTCTTCAAATAATTGTTAATTATACTGTAACGACATACGATGAATATTGAACTGTAACTATGCTCGTAATCTACTCATATATATCTTTATAGATATACACCTAAACCACATACATTGACGGAAAAAAGTAAAAATTTGTACTAAACTAAATTGCAAAAAATTAGCAAAAGTTGCTTGAGATAAATGTAGGAATTAATGTCGGAAAAATAAGTTGGTACATAGGTAGTTGATGTATGTCATCGTGAAGTTGGGATTTCTCTGGTTATTCAGTTCTTCCTGCTTCTGACTGAGTTCTCGTTTAGCATTACATCGCAACTTCTTAGTTTGATTGTTGGTTTAAGATTGCCGCATAGCCGAGTGGATAAGAGTTACGATTAACAATTCGGTGCTGGCGGGTTCAAATGTCAGTGCAGTAGACCATAATTGATCGTGGAGTGCTCAGTCGGTGAAGACCTAACATTTACGGATTAGTCACACGTTCATTAGGCTGCGGCCACTCCTTATTTCTTCCTCTTTCTGATTACCACCGTATCGTATATATAGGGAATGTCCATAATATTACCATATATATATATATATCCATAAGATTACAAAAAAAAATGCTACTACTACGATACATTTTCGTTTAATAGTAGAGGAGCGGCTCTTAATATTTGTTGTCACCTTTATCTGCCCATAGCAAGCTTTCAGAGTTTCGTTGACTATCAAATAAGTGGACTACGTAAGCTTAAGTTCATGTTATATAAATCTTCTTGGAGTCTTGTTTCATTCTTGACAAACTTTCAATTGCCAAAAAAATTGACGATGATCTTATCATTTCCCGTGTATGTGCTTAAGTCAATCAATAGATTGGATTTTTATGATTTATATTAAGTTGTGTAGTAAATTAAAAGGTTACCAGTGGACAAAGTCAACCACTAATAATCGAAGGCAATTCTTCGTCGTTTTTCGGTATAAGATATTGAAAGTTGACAAGAGTCCTTTAGGGGAAGAACTCGACAAGTGGATATACGTAGCACTTACATACCATAACCGATTTATGTGTGAAATAATCTTTTACTAACAATTAAAGTTTATTGTCTACTACTACTACTTTTAAGCAATTTTTTTCATCCGACTTGGGCCCAACATACATCCAATATGTACGGAATGTGAACAAAATATCTCGAAAATTTCGACCTGTAAAGTGAACAAGAAGATGGACAGACAGACTTCAAATAAACAGGCAGATAAACGGACGAGCAGGCATAACTAGTATTATTTTGAATATGATTCGGCATAATAATTGGGTCTATCTCTCTAGCTATTGCGTGTATTGCGTGTTGCATACATCCCATGGCTATGGCATAAAATATTGCTGTCCTTACTGCCACCCTTAACAATTTAGCACAATAAGTATGTAGGTGGGTTGGATGGCTAAAATGAAATGTTAATTAGAACTTAAATTACGAATAATAAAATTTGGCTAAAATTGGTCGCGCTATATATCGTATATAGTTTTATTGAAACCTCGAAATAAATTGAAATTTTGTTCATAGAAACCTCAAAATAAATCAATAAAAAAACTTTTGCTTTAACCTCATGCAGTGATAACAAATGTAAATTGCTTCCAATTTAATCTTGCTAGCTTATTTCAGTGTAATTACATAATGCAATTATAAGGGTGGGAGATGCAATAATTGGACAAATAAAAAAAAAGGAAAAAGATTTATTTCTATTTTGTAACACATTTAAGAGCATGCAAAAAGAGTTTCGATATCTTGTCGTGATTCCTTCAAATTTATTTATTGTGATTGTATTTTGTGTTTTATTATCATTGCCTACCTCGAGGCGACATGGATTAAGTACATACAATCCATACTTTGAGGGACTTTATTATATTAATTTCTCTTTTCTTTCTAATTACGCTGTCTGAAGATACGAATGCATTCATTAACAAAAGCAGAGAGAGAGAGAGAGAGAAAAAAGAAACGTAGAAGAAGAAGAAAAACTTTGCATTCATTCTGAAAAACCCTACCATAAAATTCAATTGTTTATTCTTATTCTTGCCGTTGTGTTTATTTATATACATTTATTTATACATATTTTCCTCTATCTTATATCGCAGTTGTTTTGCTTGCGAGTACATTTCCTTGCTGAATAGAAACTTTTTAGGAAATTCTTTAATAAAAACTCTGCTTCCTTTCGTTCCTTTGGCGCTTATGTATTAACATATGCGAGGATTGTTTGAAAAGTTTTCGGTCTACAACAACATTTTCTTTGCACATCATCGTAGTATTTTTTAAGTATAATAACGTGAGTCTAACGGTTATCCAGCCTTTCTTTACCTTTCCTTCATGAAACGTTTTGTTTAGATCTTCAAAGCATGCTCCAATTTCTACAATCACCTCATCACTTAATTCATTTTCTTCATTTTCTTGTTGCATGGAGCATGCTTTTGTCAATAAATGGTAATAATAAGTCGCTGGTTCTTAGATTCGCAGAATACGGTTGGTGGGGAAACAAATCGAACATCCAATGATGCACTTTTGTCACTGTGGTTTTGTGTTTGTTGCCACTTGAGCACACGCACCATCCAAGATGCAAATAACTTTTTTATGTCAAAATCTTTCGTCAATATATGATACATACGATGATTGGATATGCTCAGGGCCTCTGTCATCTTTCTAAGCTTAATTCGATGGTCGTGAAGCATCGTTCGATAAACTTGAGCGATGTTTTTTTCATTGGTTACAAGTTTTTGGCGTCTGGAACCTTCTTCGTCGCCCAAAGTGGTGCGGCCACTTATTAATTCATTCACCCAATGTCTCAGCGCAGCAAGTAATGGTACCGAGTGTTTAACTTCGCTTGAATTTTTTTATTTCTTTTTTGTTTGAATTTTTTGCCTATCGAAAACAAATACTTAATGACAGTTCGATACGTCGTTTTTTTTTTTTTCGTTTCCCCAAAAACGCTCGCATTAGCTCAGTCATACGATTGTCAGGTAACACAACTTTCGCCTCAAAATGTTCAAAATTTATCAACATACGTATGTACATACAGACATATTTCCCAATATCTGTATACTAGTGTTGTCATCTTCGTGCTTTGGTCGGAAACTTTTTAGCGAACCTACGTACACACGCCAACCACACCACCAGTGCAAGCAATGAAGCACAGAAAATTGCATTTTTAACTACATTAAAAAGAATTCTCAGCATTCTTCTGCCTTGATGATGTTATTACTGTTTCTTTTTTCTTTAATATTTTTTTTTTTTTTGCTGCATTCGTTAAGAATGTAACGCTAATGTGTTTTTTTTGTATTCCACACATAAATAACATGAGCGTAATCTAAAAGCATTTGTCGTATACCGTTCAATAACCTTGAAGTTGTCAACTGCTGTTGTTTTCTTTCTTATTTCATTTGATTAAGTTGATATGTGAGTTCCCTTTAAAACTTCCCTCATGCGAGACTTCATAAAAATTCATATATATAAGATAAATACTCCTGCAGAGATGGCCAGGAATTCATAAAAGCAGAGAACGCGATATAAGTGCTCATGAAATCAAGGGATATGATATAAGTGCTGCAGATATTTAAATGTGTACGATGAAAAGATAACGATAGACGTAAGGATATCTGTAGCTTATGAAGTTTTTAAGTTTATAATGATGAACATAGGTTTACAATGAAATAGGAGGAGTTTAGAATTGATAAAGGGATGTAAGCGAGAGCAGACTTAGGTTGTAGTTATTATACAAAACGAAAGAAGAAAGCACGAAGCTAATCATGAATATTCACAATTAGCTATGGCAATTATGATATAATCTCCCTTTTTGCATTCTATAGGGAAGTGAGGTGAGGTTTTAATTCGACATTTGAATCGATGGCATACAGGAGAGGTTGTCTCAGCAATGTCATCATTCTTACTACGATTTAACGAAAAATTGACGATTTTGTGGAGAGCTTTGTGAATATTTTCCTTCAAATATTTTTTTTTTTTCATTTATACGTAAAACTCAGTTAAAATAAAAAAATTCCCGAATTCGATTGACTCTTAGGAACAAATTTTATGCTAAGTATTACGAATAAAGTATTACAAAATACAGAGAGGAAGAGCAAGTAAAAATGTTATATTGAGCCACAGCCTCCCTGCACAGACTTGTTCATGTATACATTTTTCAAAATAAGCCGTTATTTACGTGGGAACTAATCGGACCAATTTTAATAGCGTTTGTCCTTGGGTCAAAACACCTTACTGTACTATATTTTATGAAAATATCTGAAAAATCCAGGCCTGTAGGTTAAATGCACAGATGGACACACGAATAGACAAGCTGAGAAAATGATTCTGAATCGATCGGTATAATAAAAGATGAGTCCATTTCGAGTCCTTCTAAGTGTTGTATATATCCGCACTAATTTAATACATCCTTGTACCAAAAGTGATGTATGGTATAAGAAGAGAAAAAATTCGCGTTTAAATAACACAAAAAAAAAAAAAAAAAAAAAGGGGGAGAAAAAACATGTAAACATCTAGCACAGAGGCACAATCACATGTTACAAACATTCAAGCAACTTTTAATGATGATTTGTTGATTCAGCACGAACATCATATGCTGCCAGAAAGGTAGGGACGTAGGTAGCGCTCAATGATGGGCTTAAAAAAAGTACGCTCCTCCGTCCAATGCTTTAAAAATGGCCTAAAAGGAAACTTACTACATATGATGAGAGTTTCATGTTTGCCTTAGGTGTTCCATTACCTTTTGATGTAACTAAAAAGTCCTTGAAAACAATGCCACATAAAAAGAATGCGGGTATATAACATCCTCTAAGAAGGTGTCAGTTCGAATCATCCAGCTACTTACTCTGCGTCATTGCTATTCTTTTGTGGAAAGATAACGTAGATACCTACGTGAAGCTCTTTTTGATGATCGTGAAATATGGTTGTGGCAATCTCTGCTTCTTTCCATCTTTCATTACCAAATGCTTGAGATATGCCACGAAATAAAATCACAATGAGTCTTTTCTCATCTAAGTGTGCCTTGACTCTTAGCTGTGCAGCAACCACACGATTCAACCCAAACTGGTTCAGATATGCATCGAAATGTTGATATAGTCATACATTTTAAACAGAACACATTATTTTGTGGCAAGTGATTCCAAGACATCGCGAATGAGACTTTTTTTGACGCAATATTTCAAAATCACTAAAATATATGAAAATTTTTAAACCACTTTTTATATGCATTGGATATGAAATCACTTAGGATAAATAACCTCAATTTCGTCGCAAAAAAACCACTGAGAACCTCAGCATAAAAACATAAAAAAAAAAACAAAATTAATAATAAACAATTACTTAAGCATTTCGTTAAATATTCGCAACAATTGCAGTCATTAAAAAGTAATAGTTTGCACTATAAAATATTGCTTATACATGCATACACACACAGGCATACACACATACATGCATACATACATACATACATGCATACACATACTTATCTTAACAGATGTACTTGATCGCTCTTGCAGCAGCTGATTGCGCTTTTGCGTGCACACGTGTGTGTGTGTTTGTTTAGATATGCACACATACACGTTCGCGTAAATATGAATGTACTGTAGTGATTAAATATTATATACGCGTGATGTATATGTTTTGTGTTGTGTTGTTTTAATGGCAACTGCGGTAGTGTTATTTGCCCAGAAGCACTTGAGCCTCTTTATGCATGCTTGCAAAACTGCAAAAGTGGGCAGACAAACCAACAAAAAAAAAAAAAGAGAAGAAAATTAAATATAAATTTAAATTAAAAACGCAATAAACCAGTAAATGGCACAAAAGTACCAGAACCCGCATCAGTAGCAAATGTAGAACGATATCATCATATGGTTAACGTGTTTTTGTTGCCTTTGCTTATTTTTAAACAGTGGGAGTTAAAAACTGGTATATATTATTTGAAGATTCTTTTTCATACATAAAAACAACAACAACAACAACAAGAACAACAAAAAGAAATTTCATTACAGTTCAGCGTAAAATGCTTTCCCTTTGCCCGCGGTAACTTTTGAGTTGTGTTTCTTTCTTTCTTTTTCTTCTCTTCTTCTTTTTTTTAAATTTCTTTTTGAAGTTGCCTTTTGCACTCGTTACCGGTTTATCGTATATTTGCAACTACCGTTAAGCATACGCGTATAGATAAATGTGTATCCTTTTTGTACACGTAGTGGTACTAAAGTTGTATAATGTTTTTGAAGCTTAGGTTTTTGTTCATAGATCTGGAGCAAAGTTTATTTATTTATTTTTATTTTTATCCTGTTTTTTTTTTTTTGAAGAAATTTTTGTCTATTTTCTTGCTCACAGTTGATTTAACTTTTATTTCACTACCCCTTTTGCCTTCTTTTCTATATGTATATATGTATGTATGTAGGTATAAGTATGTCCAACAAAGAAAAAAAAAAAAGAAAAAAAGAGAAAACTTTTCTATCAAAAAATAGCAACTTTTTGTAAAGTCAACATATTTTCATGTGGTTCTGCTTCATTAGTTTCTTGCTCGCTTGGCTGAGGCTGTTGTAAAACAGTTGCGGAAGAGTTGCTGCAAAATATCTTTCATCCTTTTTTTTTTTTTTTTTTTTTTTTTTTAATTTTTCTACAAATAGTTTTTATGTAGAAGGAAAAGTTATAAATCGAACACTGATATCTGCTCCCTAACGCCTTATCGTAGGCAATCAAAAACAATTTAATTCATTCAATAAAAAGTATGTTAAAAAAAAATGTGGAAAAATTATATTTATTTGTCTTAGAAGTTGCGAAAACCTTCCACAATGAGAAAATTCAAATAAAATGATCAAAATTGAAAATTGGTTCAACACTTTAAATATATATATTTTTTTGAATTTTTAAGCACACTTTGATTAGTTGTAATACATTGATTGTTGAATGTTTACAATTCTATGTTGTTTCCCAATAACAAAACTAAGTACATTGTTTAGCTTATACGTAAGTGCTATCTATGGCCGACCATTCGATACCATAGCCCACTTAGCCACTTCGCCTAATTAATAAGACGCCAAAAATTCAACAATATTTTTATGTAAATGCTTCAATTTCATGGAAGCCCTCATATCACCGGATGCTCAAAAGTCAACATGGTCTATACTTAGCAAATTTAACTCACTTGTCACAGAGGTTATTATTTTCCAGTTGCTTCCCTCATAACAAATTACAAAGTAGGCTTAGCCGCCGTAGAAGGATTGACTTACATAAGAGCCCGTATATATGGTGCGGCCTAAAAAATAGGTAAAATTAATCCAAATTCCCTATGGCTGGTTTACTAAGACTAAACTTTCATCATAAAATATTAAAACTTAGAAATCGATGGCATATACAGCCTTATTTTTCATCACAACCCTTATATGTGTTGGGTTAAATTATTATGATAAAGGAATTTTCTAAATCATTTTCAAAAGCGTTCGTGCTTTGGTCAAAAGGAGTCAGCGATCTAGAAATGCGACTTACGGATTGAACAGGCGAATAAATGGGCAGACATCAGACGAACAGGTGGACAGACTAGGGTTGATCCATTCAGAAAATGGTTCCGGTCGGTAGGTTTATCTTAAGTCTTTCCGGGTGTTACAAGCATTCGCATAGGCTTAATATATATTTGTACCACAAGTGATGTAGGACATAATAATAAATTTCCGTTGCGTACCTTGTTATACTGCTAACGATAAGGGGAAGGCAAGTTTGCATTAGTTCTAATAATCCTAAGTTTGCATTATTCTGAAATTTGATAGGTTCAGGGAACGCATCCTTTACTTAAATATGTGAATAAGGGCAGTGACCTGAAATTGGTTAATGAAGATCGATAATGGAATTCGATAAATCTAAATGTAGTGATTTTGAATATATGTAACGAGAAGGGCTTAATATAGACTAACCTTTCATTGGTACGATGTATTCAGAATCAATTTTTGAATCGATTTAAGCACGTGTGTCCGTCTTTCAATGTATTTATGTTACAAGGTGTGCGATTTTTTGGATATTTTGGAGAAATTTGATATACTGATATATTTGGCCTAAGAATGCACCTCATCTAAAATGTATTGGATCGGACCTTTTCAACATTACTCGGTCGCGCCCTTGAAAAATACATAATTAGACTTCGGCCAGGCAACCTTAAATCGCTTAAAGAAGCAATGAAATTGAATCCATTGGAATTGGATCCTTCTGAGCGTTACATGCATGTCCATCAACTTAATATTCTCTATACAGTACGATCTCAAATTTTGTAATTTTCAGAATTTCTCAATAAAAATGGCTGAGTAACAGCAGAATTTTTTTATGAGTCAGGGGATGTCCCCCCATACATAACTCTCTGAGGGCCAGAAAGAAGGGGAGGAAAAAGAAAGACATAAGGCGTGCCCGAAGCTCAGTGGGTGCCTGCCCACAGGGTAAGTGTTACGTCATTATCGACTGAGCGCCCACTACAACTCGGTTACAACCGAGTATGCGATTCCGCATTGACATTTGAACCCGCTAATATGGACTTGATAGCCGCGTTCTTACCTACTCGTCTACGCATGCGGAATTTCATTTATTTGGCGGTCTTGGAAATAATTTTTCCAATTTTCTGATAAAACTAGACGCCTATTAATAATGGCTGGAGCAGATTTCTTAGATCTATGAAACAGGGAGAACGAATGTGTGATAAACTATCGTATTCCTTTACGGCAATGCCACCTCCCCTACGGCAGCGTACACAATACACATTTTGAGCTCTTGAAGCATTCTAAGTATAGGTCATTCGCCCATGCCCAGGCCTTCCTCTAATTTCTTTCTTATTGCCTTTGGCCTTGAAGTCGGACATAATCCCAATGTTTTGTTTTTGAAATTTACTTACTTTACAATAAAGCATTGTAATGTCTTTCTTTGCCTGTACTCCCTTGTATAAGCGAACGTATCTGGTGGCGTTTTCTAGGCAACAAAAATTTTCGTAGACCAATTTGTACATATCTGAGCGGCCCTTGACAGTTATTGTCATACGTATAAAATATTTTCATATCTATCCTAAGCGTTTGTACTCGTAATATTGATGAGTCAGAGATTATCATGCGCACATATACAGCCATAAACCCTCGTACACACGTATATGACATAAAAATAACTAAAGAAAATAATTGCTTTTGAAAACATTTTTATTAAATTGCTTATTGGCTTGTAGTAACATACATTCTCACATGCATTTACATATTTGTAAAGTACGTCCATACGTGTATATAAATATATAAGAATAATATAGCAATTTGTACCTTTAAGCTTTTTGTAACACTAACCCAATTCTGGAGTATAAAGCTAGTGCTGAAAAATGTACTGCATTGATATGCAGGCATGGTATGCACGAGTGTTATTACTTATATATATATATATTTCTATATATATATTTTTATACATGTATATATATATGCAGACATATTTATATTTACATAAATATGTGCATATTATACATATGTACATACATATATATAATTTATGTATATAAATATATG
This sequence comes from Glossina morsitans morsitans, assembly GCA_001077435.1. NCBI lineage: Eukaryota > Metazoa > Arthropoda > Insecta > Diptera > Glossinidae > Glossina > Glossina morsitans. The sequence continues at coordinate 8,663 of CCAG010013490.1, read as the reverse complement.
TAAAATATGCAAGAGTTCTATATATTGTTATAAATGTAATCAGACACATTTGGACACTTACGTACGTGTACGAAAGACAAAGAGAGAAAAATGACTGATGTCAGTAATAATAAAAGAAAAAAATCACTCATGTGGAAATTGTAATAAATAATAACAGAACAGAACAGAAAAGAACAGAATAGAACAGAACAGAGTGAGTGGCAGGTAGACGAGGGAGGGAATGTAAAGCCTAACCGAACAGTTGAGTTTGGTCTGATTCGGGAGATTTTATATTATAAATGATATATAAATTGTTTTGCTAGTGAGGTTGTTGCTGTTACTGTTGTAATTCTTGTTGACAACAAATTGTCTGCAAAATGCTGATACAACAGCTTTTAATTAAAAATGTCATTAGTCGTGAGAGATAGAGAGATAGACAGAAGCGTGTGTTGGTTTCTTCTTCTTGTCTGTCACTGTTGCAAAGCATTTCACTGCAATGCAATGCATTGCTATGCTTCAACTGAGGACACCTACACACATCCATTCATAAGCAACCTGCAGCTGCTGCTACTGCTGCCGTCTGTTTGTTATGCATTGTGGTGACAAAGAAGGTGATTAGAGAGAACGTAACAACATATACACATTGTACTTGAATAATAATTGTCTGATATATACAAAGAGTCACAGAGGCATTCGCATATGTTGTGTTTGCGTTATACGGTTGAACGCATTCGTATCCCCATACATACACATGTGTATGTACAAATACATATATATATATATGTATATATAACGGTCTAGTTGTCTGTCCAGTTACTTGAGTATATATACATATATATATATATATATATATATATATATATATATATTTAAATATTTATTTTATTTTTTGTTCTTACTTACATGTAATTTGTATAAGCGCGTCGTACATCAACCTTTTTGCCTACGCTGTTGTGTAGGCATTTGTTGTTGCAAATGGATTTACATGCTGCGCGCTTTGTAAATATATAGAACGATATGTAAACAAAACCATCACAATAAATAAACGCAGACATATACAAGCGAAAACATATACGCGAACACTTATACTAACGCACAGCTAAAAGACATGTTTACTCATTTAACTGTAACACAAAAGTTGCAGTTTTTCAATCGTACAATGCAATACAATCAAATGCAAATAAACAAACAAACAGTACGAACGAACGAACGAACGAGCGAGTGAACGAACGAGCGTACGTACGTACGTACGTACGTACGTACATAGGTACATGAACAAGGAGTACATTAAGCAGCAGCAACATTCGTTCGTTCGGCCAATTTTTTTTTTTTTGTATTATATTTCTTTTCAAATTTAAATTTTTTTCTTTTATTTTTTTGTTTTAAATTTTCGTATTTTATGGTATTTTGTGAACGTTTTATGCATGCGGTTGTTAAGGTCAATGGAATCAACTTTAAAATACTGGGACTGGTTTATATGGCGTGTAGTTAGTCGTTTTCTCCCCCCCTTCCTTTTATTATTTTGCATCTTTCTGACACAACAACAAGTTGTTTGGCTTCGAGAGAGAAATTACTTTCTGTTGCTTGGCTTACGCTATTTCTGTATGCAATGTAGTTCACGTTTCTCCTTGTGCAAGCGTTTGTTTGTATTTGTAATTGCTCGCCTTGTATGCCATGTAAAAGACTTTCAAATAACAAGTTTACTTGCCTGCCAAGCATTTTTTATTTTCCAATTTTTTTTTTTTTCTTTCCTTTCTTTACCATTATTCGCCAATATCATGTTAAGTCAGCAAGTGTGTATGTGTAGGTATTTGTATGTACGTTTGCATGCGCCTATCCCATTATCATGGTCATTTTTTTTATTTTTTCTTATAAAATATATTTACACGCACATAAGCAATGCTTAGTCAGTTAGTCCCTGTATTGCTTTCGATTTACTTTATGGCTTACGTTCATTTCATCTATTTTCCATTTCTATGCTTGCATATATGTTTTATTGCGTTATCATCATCATCATCATCATCATGCCTTCATCTGCTCCTTGAGACAATAAAAGGTGTTAATTGTAATTATATTGGTGTTGAAATTGAATTTACTTTTCATCTCCTTTTATTTTTATTGCATAAAGGTTGTAAAGCTATTTTTCTTTTTAATGATAAATAATTCTTTTACCACATAACTCAACTCGACTGATTGGTTTTATATTTAATATCAAGTTGTGGAAGCGCAGTTAATGCCGTATGAAAGTGCATACTAATTGGGAAATAGTAATGAAATCTTTTTTAAATGCATAATATTGGATTGTTTGGAAAGTAATTTTCTGATTCTTTCATAGGCAACTTCACGCTTAAACCGCATTATCACTATACACCCGACTCTTTTTTTACACGATAAATACATGTGGGTAAAAAAGATCATGTTAAAAAAATCCATGACATATATGGTGAACTTGGGGATGTGTTGCGCAGCTTTAAAAGATCGTGTAAGATGAAGAAACGCTAAATATTTTGCAAAAAAAATCGTGCAAAAAAAGTAATAATGAAATGCAGGCTTGATATATTTATAGAATAGAAACAATTCTTTTTTATTACAAAGCAAAATTGAAATTAATGCGTAATTCAGTCCATAAGTACGACATATACAAATTGTAATTGAAATTAGGAATAAAAATCAATTTGGTAATCTTTCATTACTACTTGACGATGAGTGCGCACTTTTATCACGGACTGGATCAAGAGTGCTATCATTTGTATATATGTGAGATATGTCCAGCACAACGGTCGGGATTGATTCAAGTGAAGAGCTCCGTTCATTATTAACAGCCCTTTTGTTGTTACAAAGTCTAGCATTAGCAGATGAGGATAAACCGACCAACTTCGGACCAAATCGGGTAAAAAAAGAGTTGGATGTATATTCCATTAGTTGCTTGTAGTAAGGTTTTTTTACAAACAACTTTGTTTTATTCTGCGAAATGGACTTTGATGGGTGCCCTATAAAATATGGAAAGACGAAGACAGCATTTTCGGAACGTTTACCGTTTCTACTATCGAAAAGAGCTAAAAATGTTTTTCAAGGGAAAAAGGAGAAAACCGAAATTACTTTACGACCAAACCAACAGTATTTATACATTCATACATTTTTCAATACTTAATAATTTAAACAATATATTCAATCAGAATATTATATTCTCACTTCATTTATACATAATAAAATAACTTTCAGAACGATGTGTATTTGAATACATACCAAAGCCTTATTCTGGCCTTTTGAGCACCTTAGGAGTTTACGATTTTGTGTAAAATTTTCTCAATTTTCAACAATAGTTATAACAAAATCGCAATGCAAATCGTGTCATAAAATGAAACAGGTAACGATCCTGCTCTATAATAAAACTGATATCGGGGCGCATTTTCTCTGCTTGCTCTTTCGGAACACAAAAATCAAAAAAACCATAACAACAATACACAGAATTTTCTTTTATAACTAGTAACCGAACACGAAGCCATCAGATACCCGTTAACCTGTAAACGTATTTTACAAAAGTTAAAACTGATAATTCCCTTAGCGAAATCAAGAAACTATCTTCTACACGCTTGCGGTAAGATCCGTGAATCAAAAAGTAAATAATCTTAAGAAAAAATTGAAAAATAAACGAAAAACTTTTTAAAAATAATATCTACGATTTACCCAATTACTAAAGGGCGAAGAAGGTTTTTGATCCTTTGTAACATTCCAGAGCATGCACCTCGTCGTAGCCATAAATAGGTAAGAATCGTGAGTACCTTGACGTTCGCAGGTTATTTCATTTCTTCGTAACTAAATTGAGTGCTCAGTAAGTGAAGGAATAACACTTCGAGCACGATTGAGCACACTAAGCTGCTCCCACTTCCCATCTCCCTTTCTCCTTCCCCATTTCTTTCTAACCGTCACCATATCACTCGTATAGCATCCCTGAGTGACTGGTCACATTAAAGAAAAATTAAATCTTTTTATATGCATGGACAGCAGTTGGAGAATTGCATGCGATAATTTTCAGTCAGTTCGGACTTTTAATTTTGCTTTGGCGGGAGGTATTCCTCGATTTCTTCTAAACAATTAAAACCACTAACAAGTGAAAACACTATAATGGGACGCGGCCCCCCTTACGTACTCTGCGCCATTTTACTCAAAGAAATTGTTGATATAACAACTTTTCAAAATAAGGTGTTGTATGGAAGGTGGTAGAAACATTGGTCCGAAGTGGTCCAATCATGTCGATTTTGAGTAATGTTCGTTCTTCGGGTAAAACACCCGTCAAAGCTCGCAGCCTGTATATTGAACAAAAGACACGTCTAGATCGATTCAGAAAGTGACGCTTAATCGATCGGTATAGAAAAATGTGCATCTATCTCAAATCCTTGGTGTTGCATACATCCCCAGAAACTTAATAGTGTACCAGAAGTAGTATGCGTGGGATATGAAAAGATATTAAATATGACAAAGTTAGAGAAGGCCATAGTGTGTCATAACCAAGATCTTACGAAAGGACCTTCTCGACTGGAAAATAGTAAGCAAAGTAGACTTTATAATGGAAGAGCCACTCTCGAGCATCGGCATCAAGTGAACTGTGCTGTGCATCGCTTACAGTAAGGTGCTCCCTTAACAAGACTACTCGAGTTAACATGCGCACACGAAGCCTAAGACCCCCACAGCGTTAAAACTACAAAAAAAAGAATAAATAAAAAAAAAATAAAGATAAGACGATTTATTAAGATAGGCATTAATAATTATCCAAGTTATTAAATGTTTTCCTTCCACAAGATCTCACTGTTCGTGTAAATTTACTTTGCTTTAGGTTATGGTTCGCAGATTTTTTTTGCCAGAAACCAAAGATGGTTTTTCGACATTTGCACACGTCCTACAGATAAGCTTTCGCTTATCGATTAAATATAATTAATTTCTCGATGTGCGAAAGCTGAGCAATAATTCTTAGTTAACTTTGTTTAACGATATTAAGATTATACAACTTACGGGTGGCATTGCTGACGGAGCATGTGTATCAGTTTAGTAACACAAACACGTTCCCTGGGTGCATATAATTAAATGCGATAATTGTTAAACCATAAATTTGTTTCATTATTTAACTATAGATTCAAGTTTATGGTTAACTTCATAATTTTTTTTTTTTTTTTATTATTATAAGGTATCTTAACTTGAGCTCAATTATTATCAATTTATGATCGGATAATTGAGGGTCACGAAACAGCACGAATAAAACTATATATGTACGCTTATTATATATGAACTGCATTTATATGTATACGTATATATATAATTTTGTCATAAAGATTTATTATCAAGTTGTCTTACGACCCCTTGCAAATTTTTTAAAGCATGGAGATCTGCGCGAAGATTGAAAAAAAAAAAGAAAAAAAAAGTGATTACACGCAGTTAACTATGGCTTGTTTTACGCAATGCAAGTGCTACATATTGACCTTGGAAATGTTTATTGAACTGTTTGTTTTATATTTGATCGGTTATTTTTTTTTTTTTTTTGATAAGTTTATATTTATGACTTATTTGTATTCAAAGCATGTACATACAGTCTTATTAAACTAACAAAAAAAATAAACAAAAACAAAAAAGGAAAAAAGCAAACTTTATATTCCTTAAAGAGTACGTACTTGGTTGCCGGAAGTTTTCAATTAAATCTATATGCACTTGCGAAATACGATAACTTTTGTCATTTAACCAAATTTAAACACTGCGTATATACTGAAGATCTGTGTAAAGGTCGTTGTATTTATATTTTATTCATTGAATTTCTATTTTTAGTAGAATTCATTTTTCGTAAATGCAAAATTTCTTCGCTTAAGTGAATTGCATGTAATTAATATTTATAATAATTTTAGGATAAAACTGCACTTAAAAATTATGATTAATTTATTTATATGCTTTATTTATAAGCTTTTGAAACCCTTACACTGCATTAAAATTCAATTTAAATTCAATTTTTTTTTTGTTTTTGGTTTGTATTACGTTTACATCACAAATGCATTCTCATACCAATAAAAATTCTTCGTTTTTGCATTATTTTCCATAAATGAAAAGTATTTATTTTTAAGAATTTTGTAATGCCAAGCAAATCAATAATCGGAAGTAAAAAATAAGAATACTATATATTCGGTTGCGATCGAATCTTTTATACCCATCGACGTTGTTCTAAAGAAGATTCAATTAAAAAAGGGAAAAAACTATACTTTCATACTCTACAATGTTAAGTAGGCGTGGCTGAATTTTTCTATTTTTGTAGAGTAAGGGTGGAAATTTATATCGCCTGTATGAAGCACATATCTCGATTTTTATGACCATGCAATTAACAGAGATGTTGATAGACGGACTGACAAACATGTCTAGAAGGTTTCATATTTGATAAATTCTTGCATAGAATAGCCCTGGAAATGTATATCTCCATTTTTGCGACCATGATTCCGTTTATCACAGCGATTAACGGACAGATGGACGGACAGTTGTGTGTGTGAAGTAAATACCTTCACTTTTACGATCTTGAGTATGTTTACCAGAGCAATTAACAGACAGGTGGATAGATGGACCGAGAAACATGTCTACAACTGTTCGTATTTGATATTGATCAGCAGTATGATGACTTTATGGGGTCTCTGAAGTTTCTTTCTTGGTGCTGCAAACACTTTAACAAAGCGTACATGTGCTGCAGATTCACTAATAGACTATAAATGAAAATGTTTATCATTGTATTTATTGTGATTTATATAGTAACTAATAAAAAGTCAATTTGTTTTTAAAAACAGAGGTGGTCTCAATTTATGTTGTACTGAGGGCGTGACCTGCGATCAATATCATCCAGCGCGCAAGACCTTCCCAGGTTTCAGTAAAATTTGGAACAACTTGCTTAATTTTTGCAACAACGGCAAGCTTTATCACAGATGGACAGATGGACATACTTAAATCGTTTTAGAATTTGATGCTCATCATATATGTTATATGGTCTCTGAAGCTTCCTTCTGTGTGTTGCGAATTTTTAGACGAAATGAATATATTCCTCATCCCTCGGTTTATGTGAATGTCTGGATGGATAAAAGATTTATATACGACTGACTAAACATTGCAATTTATTTTTATTTATTTATTTTTTCCTGACCACATATGCATGCAGCCCAATTAAGCATTACTTTTTTTTTTTTTTTTTAAAGTTTACACTATGATGTTATAGACAGAGCCAACAGCCGAAAACAGTTTAACAATATTTTTAGGTTTAAAGTACTAACAAGCGAACCTAAGCTTACGCAACTATATGACGTAGCTACTAGAAAGTACATAGCAGGTCTACTGTAATGAGGGTCGAGTCACAGCGACACAGCGATTTGGCAGCCGCGAGTTGTATCACCTTCGGGGTCGAAATGGGGTAATTAAGGGTCATAGGCAGCTGTATTTAGACTTTTCGTTTAGGATTTGTAGTCCATTTAATGAGCTTTCCTTTCGATCAATTAGAAATGCTTGGCGAACTGGGCTCTGGGTGGGATAACTGGGCTTTGGATATGGAAACTAGTTGTAATTGTGGAAAGGAGTTGTAATGAAAACAGGAGTAAGTCTTTAAGAAATATCCATTTTTTTACTGTGAGGCCGATGTGGAAATAAATCCTAACTAGTCGTCTCGGCATGTATTGCTATAATATATCAAGCGTAGGATTATTACTTCGACAAGTTAATCGAACATTGATTTAACTTGGTTTAATTTCGTAGTCAATTCAACGATCAAGGTCTACATTCAACTGTATGCGTGCGTATGTGCATGAAATGACACAAAATAATTGATGAAATATTTATTAAATTGTGTATCCGTACGTACGCAATGCCATCGTATGTGATATGACGTATTGCACTGCATTATTAAACATTTTAATTTTTTGTTGCTTTACTTACGCACCACTTTATTTGTTGTTGACCTCTTTCAATAATTTATTTTATTTTGTTTTTTGTGTTACATTATACTGTTTTTTTTTTTGTAAAAAACAAAACAAAAAAAAACACTCGGGCGAGAAACTAATTTTATATACATAACTCTGAATAATCTAAAAAAGTTGTAAAAATAAATTCAATAAAACAGTTTTATTCGAATCTTTGTTACCTCTTAAGATATCTTAAGAAATTCTATAATTATTGATCTGAAAAGGTTTAAATCAAATCACAATCAATTTTTCATATTAAGCTTAAAGATGGTCATGCTTAAGCCCAGCTATTGATAGACATTTCCTGAATTGACAACAGTATTTTTATAGGACGTTTGGATGACGATAGACAGATTTGCCGGTTATTAGGCTCTTTTCCATTTTTTGATTTATGGACGCCAGCTTAGATTCATGTTTGTTTAATCTTCCTGAAAATTCAAAAAATTAATGAAAAAGAGATAAGTGCTCAACTCAGTAAATTATCTGACACGCAGAAGAGAAGAGGAAGATAAGTACGGGGAAATTGAACCGAATTCTTGATTAAGAATATATATGCTCGTAGAATAATAGTAAATCAGAGCCCTTAGCTAATGAATATGAAAAAGGCATGAGAAAGATTTTCCCAATGCAACTTGAATAGTAGACCATCATGTCCACAAAAGGAAATTCTTTCAATTTTTTTGTTTTACTTATGTGTAATATATGTAGTATTTTTGT
>CCAG010013489.1:0-26567 GCA_001077435.1 Glossina morsitans morsitans | reverse complement strand
GAAATAAATCCTAACTAGTCGTCTCGGCATGTATTGCTATAATATATCAAGCATAGGATTATTACTTCGACAAGTTAATCGAACATTGATTTAACTTGGTTTAATTTCGTAGTCAATACAACGATCAAGGTCTACATTCAACTGTATGCGTGCGTATGTGCATGAAATGACACAAAATAATTGATGAAATATTTATTAAATTGTGTATCCGTACGTACGCAATGCCATCGTATGTGATATGACGTATTGCACTGCATTATTAAACATTTTAATTTTTTGTTGCTTTACTTACGCACCACTTTATTTGTTGTTGACCTCTTTCAATAATTTATTTTATTTTGTTTTTTGTGTTACATTATACTGTTTTTTTTTTTGTAAAAAACAAAACAAAAAAAAACACTCGGGCGAGAAACAATTTTATATACATAACTCTGAATAATCTAAAAAAAGTTGTAAAAATAAATTCAATAAAACAGTTTTATTCGAATCTTTGATACCTCTTAAGATATCTTAAGAAATTCTATAATTATTGATCTGAAAAGGTTTAAATCAAATCACAATCAATTTTTCATATTAAGCTTAAAGATGGTCATGCTTAAGCCCAGCTATTGATAGACATTTCCTGCATTGACAACAGTATTTTTATATGACGTTTGGACGACGATAGACAGATTTGCCGGTCATTAGGTAGGCTCTTTTCCATTTTTTGATTTATGGACGCAAGCTTAGATTCATGTTTGTTTAATCTTCCTGAAAATTTCTTCCAACTCAGTAACACACTCAGTAAAAACACGCAGAAGAGGAAGATAAGTACGGGGAAATTGAACCGAATTCTTGATTAAGAATATATATGCTCGTAGAATAATAGTAAATCAGAGCCCTTAGCTAATGAATATGAAAAAGGCATGAGAAAGACTTTCCCAATGCAACTTGAATAGTAGACCATCATGTCCACAAAAGGAAATTCTTTCAATTTTTTTGTTTTACTTATGTGTAATATATGTAGTATTTTTGTCTCCCTCTACCTCTCTCTCTCTCCCTCTCTCTCTATCTATCTATCTATTTGTATACCTATCTATCTATCTATCTATCTCTGTCTCTATCTCTCTCTCTCTCTCTCGCTCCCTCTTTCTTGCAAATATTATTGATTGTATTTGAAACTCTATTTATCAGAAGTAAATCGAACGAAGTAAAGAGAACGATCCAGGTTCTATTTTAGTTTCTTCTTAAAAGGAATGCAGTTTGGATTAGACGACTAAAAATAGTTCTAATCAAATTTTCAGCAGATATTTGCAACAGGGAAAATTTTTGTCGTATTCTTCTTCTCTTGATCTTTAACTTTCTTTTTAAATTTGTGCATTTATTGTCGCACTTACTCCATTCTCAAGCTTCCACTGCGGAACTGAACTGACCGTGAATGTAGCCTTAGGTTAGGGGTAAAAAAAGATTCACAGATAATATCGTATCTCAAACTAATCAAAATAACATGTAGTACTTAGTGGTTGAAAGCTTAGCTACACTATGAGCACAAGCGTGTTGATAAATATAAGGTATCTTCGTAAACTGATGGCTATGAAATATGTTGTTTTCCGATTTCTCTCCCGAGTGTAAAAACTCATTAAAATGACGGAATTTTAAATACATAACAAATTAACTGATGGGACTACTGTGAAATTGTTTGCTCTTGGCTCTTGATCAATGTATTAAGTATCAATAGTAAGGTTTTTGATTGTACGTAAATATATTCGTTTTGTAAACAACACATCAATCTGGCCTTTTTTGATTAACCGAAGTAAAGAAAAAAAGCAAATAAGTAGTAATTCATGAGCGACAATTTGTTTCAATAAATTTTTTTCTTTTTTTTATTGAAGTAATTTTTTGCACGTTTCTTAAAAATTAATGGTACACGAAAATTAAAATTACAAAAATAATATAAATTGAGGAGAGATGTATAAAAAAAAAGAAAAGAAATTGCGTTACTTTTCATATAACGGCAATAAGAAAATCAAGCGGAGAATTGTTTATATTCAATTCATTTATAGGACTCTCTGAGTAAAAAGGCACGAGTTTTTTTTTTTTGTTGCAGTCAATTGAAAGATGTCCTTTATATCTGTAGGCGCTGTGACGGTAAGGAAGGATTATAGGCACGACGAGGAGAAAAATGTTCCGAACTCTCCTTGTTTATATGTCATACAAGTCATAAGTTTCTGAATTATAAAATTCTGCAGATGCTTAAGAGCTTGAGGACGAGCCTGGCACGTTTTCCTTCATGTGTTCCATTCAACGTTATCACCAATACTAGCTGCTTTGGCTTATCTATGCGTGTTTTGGTACAAAAATGAGGTTTCAGTGATGTGATCAAACACTCAGGAGATGTCCGCTATCTGCGTAACACTGTGATGGTCAGAAGAAATGGTGAAAGAGATAGAAATGGGGAGGTGATGGTGGCCGCTGTCTAGTGTGTGCTTGTCTAGTCGGTAAAGTGTATGCACTCACTATATATACGATCGAAGTAAACTCCACCGTATTGAACTCGCACACACCGACTTGGCATTCGCGATTCTTACCTACTCGATTACTCTTGCGGATATAGTTTAAATAAGATCAAACGGAAGTCTTTAGCATAACTAAGTATCAACTTGACATACCCGTGTATAGTTTTCACTGGAGTAGTCCCAATGGGAGCTCGGTCAGTGAAAGCATAATATTTACCGATCGGGCAAATACCTCACATTGTGCGGCTATTTCTTATTTCTCTCTCTCCCAGTCTCTCTCTCTCTCTCTCTCTCTCTCTATCGCCCATATCAATTCTTTTCTGATCATCACTGTGCTACACGTATCAGACACATCCTCTGGTTGATTGGTCATAAAAGAGGTTGAATAAAAGGTGAAGGTCTTTATAATATGTCCAGGGCTTAGAAAAATCCGATGATTTTTCCGAACTAAAGGCAAGTTTTTCTTTTTCAGGCCTACAAATATATATACATACATATCTTTATTTTGAGAATCGAAAGTGTTTTTCATTTTCATAAAAAGTGCGTTTTAGCAAAGCATAAATATGTTTATATGTTGTTGTGGGAACAGATGCTAAGATTGTTTAGAGGTGAAGTTTGTTCAAAATTGTAGAGGAATTGGCTTTGCGTGAGTTCTCAAATCGAACGACAAAGGCACAGACAGACAGACAACTGATTCGGCGACCTATAAAATTCTTTTCTGTCTAGTTTTTCTTCTTACACCAGTCAACCCAACCACTCAGAAGACTTAAAACGGAGGTCGACGAGCGCAAAGGCATGGCAACAATATACCATTGTGGACAAAACGAAATGAAGGGTGTGAAGTTATATTTAAATATAACTAGCAAAGACACAAACCAAAATTTCTTTACAGAGCTCTGTTACGCCCTTAACAGAACTCTATAAAACGAAGTCTCGGAGGGATTTAAGTCAAAATTCAGTTGAAATGAGACTTTTGGAAAATTTTTTTACAAAATATTATAAACAAAACATGTATTTATGTAAATTAATTAATATTTGAAAAGTCAGTATTTTTACACCATGTCATAAATGATGTCGACAAAGCGAAAGTTCTCATTGAAACCACAATCAGCTTTCAACGACTAGTATAGCAATGTGCTGAACTACGTGAAAGTTCAAGACGCCACAAAGAATATGTGTATATGTTTTTGATGACATTGAATAGTGGAATCGATTTCGTGTACCCGGATACATCCGACTATAGAAATTTATTTACGATCTTAAAGGTATGCTTACAAGTAAATAAATAAATAAAACATAAAATTTTACTTTCGACTTTCGTCTTATCAAGACAATCGGCCGATAGGTCTTAAAAATTTTTTACTTTTTCTTCAATAGAAACTTGTTCCGATTGCAGATGTTTTTCAAGATTTCCTTACTAAAATCTCTATATTAGGTTCAACAACAGTGCTTAAGCCAACAGTTCAAAGCCCTATATAAATAGGGAGCAGGGTTTTCAATTGGTATGATTCTGAATTTAATATATATGTGATACTATGTCAATTGAATGAAATGAGATCCAATATTCGAAGATTAAAAGATTGGAAATGCTTTTCAGGTCTTATTATTGCTCGAAGCTATTTCCTGCGTATTAACCTATCCAAAGTAGAATTTGGTCGAACGTTTTGTCTTAGTTGGAAGATTGAGTTTGTGTGTACATTTCAGAAAAAATATTCTTTTACATTCATTAAATGTGTGAAGTGACGTACACCGTGTACGGAAAGCATGCTGCTATAACGGAATGGTTGTCGAAACATCATTGCAAAGCGGCACCACAACACTAGACGTCTCGTTATCACTCATGTCGATCAAATGAAGGCTAAATACTCATTTCCAATAGGCGTTTCTTTGCGACGATTATAAAGACCGGATACAGTGGTTTCGCTTTAAACCCATTAAACCATTTTGAGAGAATTTGCCCTAGAAAGTAAGTTTCTTGATCAATACGTAGAAGCAATGCGTGCTTGGTGATCAAACAATTTTAGATTCGAATGGCGGTAGATAAGTTCAAGTTTAGCGAACATCATCACGAGGAAGCATCTGGTTGTTTTTGCTTCATACGAAACGATAGAAAGAAGAAACACTTTTTTATGAAATTTCCAAAAAATTTTCTCTTTGTACTAACTGCTGTAAAGGTAACTGCGTGCACTTGCATGAAAAACTTGAAAATTTTCTATTTATTTACCTTTTACTTTACAGTTTATATCATGTAAAGCTCTTTCTCATGATTTCATCTCTATTCTTGTTCTTTGTGTAGAATCTTAGGCTTTCTTCTCAATTTCTTATTCAATTTCTTACTTTACGCGTTAAATTCAATTTTCTATGCTTTTCTGCACAAACATAATAAGAAAAAATTCCAAATAAGTTATTTTTTTTAAAGAAAATGAAAAAAGAGAAGAAAAAAAAAAAAAAACAGTTGCAACATAAGCATTGAGTAAAGAAAGCTAATTTTTATCATGGATCTTTTGGTACAAGTGTCTTTCTTTCCTCTATTATGTGCAACGCTGTTGCAAAAGACAGCTTTCATGTTTCTTCTCCTAAAGAAAGAATTTCTATTAATTTTATTTGTCGTTTCCACTTTTAATGGCCAGCTGCGAATAATATAATGGTTTCTTTGAATACACTTTTCAATGCTTTTACACTAATTTAAATGCATTGCAAACCGGCACACAAAGCAGAAGCAAAAATAGAAGAAAAGAAGAGAAAAGGAAAGAAAAAAGCTCTGCTGCTTTTACTTTCTTTGCCTGAAATGATCTTTTATTATATGCCTCAAGCTCATGCTATTGTACTTAATAAGCATTTTTATAACCGAGACATTCATTTGTTTTATAATTTTATTTAAAAGTTTCAATTCCCTCTGTATTCTCTCGCGCAATCGTCAAGTTATTTCAGTTTTATTTTTATCTTTATTAAAGTATAATTAATTTATGACTTGCAAAGTAATCCGCAATTAAAATAATTTGAATAAAACATGAAAAACAAGAAAGAAATTATATATGCGACTTCAGCTGGAACTTGGGCGGAGGCTTGTTGTGTCTATGCGCGTAAGTGTGTTCATGCACATGTGCTTTTTTTTTTATATGCAGCAATTCAATCCCGATATGCTAAAGAAGTGTAAGTATTCTATTAAATAACTAAAGTGCGAAAAATGCATATGCTTTGCATTGCATACAATTATACATTGATCGAAACGAAATGGGAGAAAGCGTTAGTTGCGAAGTAAATTTTTCACTCATACCATAACTCAATAAGGTCTTAAGATGTCATATTTAATTTATGATTTATGACGAACTAATATGGAAAAACGAAAATATGAAAAACAAGACAGAAATTGCATTCAAATCTTTTTTACACGATTTTGAAGTAATACAGTTCACCAATGTATTTGTTTCTACTCTAACACGAATGCCACAAACAAATTCTTGTTTGTGTATCCTAACTGTGACAGTGTGCTATAGAAACTTATGTATGTAACAAGACTCGAAGGCGAATTTCACCTAGTAATTGCTGATTTAACTCGCGAGGACTTGAAAAACCCTTTGTTACACGAATTTTTTTTCTATCCAATCAAAAAAAAAAAACATTTATTTTTTCTAATTTCAATTTTAATTTTAATATGCTATGTGTATTTAAGGGTTCAAGGACTTTTCACTGTAAACTAATTTTAATTTGTTTCTTCTAATAAAAATGAATTGTTTTTGTTTTATAAATATGTTATATAAATTTCACTACTACTTTTTTTTGCACGGTTTTCTGAAAAAATCGTTGGAATTTTCTCATCTTACACGATTTTTGAAAGTTGCTAAATAAATCACCAAGTTTATCGTATATCGTTATTTTTTTACACGATTTTTTTTGCTCGGTTTTCTACGGAACTCATCAACCGTGTTAAAAAAAAAAGTTGGGTGTATATAAATGACTTTTGTTGTTATTTATGCGGAGCTTTGTTGTGTTTCTGGGTTTTTTTTTTTGAGGTGGAAAAGCATCAGAAGCCGACCACTTGGGGTAATGCGATACTTTAACCCTCTTGAAACTACTCATACTCTTATCCCATATTCTTTGGCGCGACCTTCGCTATGCCTTCGCAAGAAGGGTTGCTGTTTAAACACTATCTAAGGCGGTATGTTGACACACCTTGTTTCTTTGTTTTTCGAGTACATGTGCGGCAAACATTCCTACCGCTTTCCGCTTCTTTAATTCGTGCAGCATATTTGTTTTGATATTGTCTGGGACAGAAATCTGTCCAATTTCCTAATTTATCGTTCATTTCGGACTTCGGACAGATAAAGAACACATGTTCAGTGCCTTCTATAACATTACAAATACTATAGAGAGAGCTACATTCGAATCAAACCGGTATAGATGGACTCGGAAACACGCATCATCGCTAAGTAGTCGGCTCAAGTAGAAGACTATCCGACCATGCTGCCTTTGAATGCATTGGCTTATGTTTGGAATGAGATTGTGTGTCCTTCCTTCCTTCGCGGATTCACTCGGCCGCTTAGATCCTATTGATTAATCGTCGCCTTACCGGCGTTTTGACGTCGCGGCTTAGCAATCAGTAGAATTATTCTTTACTCAGGAGGTCGATTAGTGTTATGCTTCCAATAACCACGCTAGCATCGTCGAAAACGCTGCAATTACTCTCAATGCGCACAAGCGACATAGGTGCTACTTCATTTCCTAGTTTGGCTGCGCTAGAATCTGAAATAGAACTATTTTTCCATAGTCGTTTTTTGCTAACATACAGTGTCGAAGATTCCATATGTTTAGAAGTTGTTTTAGCGATGCTGCTTTTGTTTTTGCAAAACATTAGTTTCCGGATAGGGCCGCTAAAACCATTCTAACTTGGAAAGTAGCAGCCAGGAAGGCATTACATTATCCCACATTTCTTTTGAAGGGTCTTATTATTTACCAATCACATGTATTTCTTAATAATGGCGACATCTACATCGTCTATGGCATCGGGCGAACTTATTGAGAGATGTATTATTTGCTTTATTTTGAAAACATTCGTACAAACTTGTCCGCCTTATTTGTATTAAATTCCTATATTTTGAACGATCCCTCTAATGCCAAGCCCTCTCTTACTAAGGCTTTATTTAAGGCTTTTCCTTTTTAGTCGTGAAGTGCGAAGACCTCTTTCAACCTCTTTGCTGTCTTCCCAACATTCTTGCAGCAGACCTCTTACAATCTCTTCGCCCTTTCCTCGATATTCTTAGAAATACACTTAAACTCAATTATTGAAAAGCTTCGACGTCTTAAGCACAACGCATTTCTTTTACTTATCGGCTATTACCGATAAAATCTGTACCTTTTCGTTGCTTTTGCTTTTCTTATCAGTAAACATTCTTTTCTTTTTTTTTTTTTTTTTTTGTAACTTCTAAATACCGTAGAAAAGTTAATCTTTCTAAGAGTTGATGCCGTGATCCAAGCGCATTGTCTCTTCCTAATAAATCATACAATTCGTGTCAATACTTATTTACATGTGTTGGTTATTACAAGCCGACCGCTAAATTGTTTAGCTAATTTCATCAGTTCATCAGCGAGTAACGATCAACTGTAAACTATTCGTCGCTATCACCTTCAAGTATATATTTCATATCATTATATGAACGGACGAACTGAGTGAACTGTGGGGTGTTGGGTATGCACGTTTAATATTCACCTTATAAATGCCCCGACGTAATAAATATTTTTATGAATCATAACAAATTTGCAAATATACTGAACAAATCTAACGTGATTAGTTGCAGTAAAGTAAAAAATTTATTTATTATTAAATCGACAACGAATGTAAAATTTTCTTAACACTGGAACTACAGAGGTCGTCACCGGCAGACGTTTATTTAAAATTGAAGAAGAAAAATCAGCAAAAGACGTGACTTATCAACAAGTTTGCGTATAAAAGAGTTAAAAAAATTTTAAAGTGAAAGTTTTGGCATACTTTCGGGTGTAACTTGAGATCCGCTGCAGATATACATGGAAAATTTTAAATAAAATTTATCCGGCCAATTCACCTAAATCCAGAAAGTTTTGACTTGAGTCGCTAAATACGTTACGTAAGCATTAAAGAATATCTAGAAATGAGTGGGGAAATTGGAGCAATATACTATTATAATATATGATTAGATATTCTAATATACAGGAACTCTTGAGCATATATGTAGATCAGCAACTATACCACTTGCGATACAAACGTATAGTAGGTTAGTGGGGATGTTTGTAGCGCACTGAAGGACTTGAGATAAGCGCGACATTCATTACAACTATCGATTCAAAAACACTTTCTAAGCTTGTCTATCCGTCTTTCTGTCGCGTTTCCTTGTGTTCAGTTTACAGATATTTGTGGTATTGTAATAAAATTGGACACCCGCTCGTTTAAGAATGAACGCTATTGAAAATTGTTCAGATCGGATCAATTTTTCAACCACTTCCTTCCTATACATCATCTTATTTTGAAAAACTCTGCGTTAAGCGAAGTGGTGGGCCTTGTCCTACTACTACTACTATTATCGAATTGCTCAATTCCCTATCACAAGGCGATAAATGAAATTAAATTGAAATTTTTGATACGATTTCCGGCATTCTAAGCAGTGTTTTACAGAGGGCCTGAAAACTTGTTCAGAAAGATTTCTAAGTCCTTGTAGCCATTTTATATGCTGGCGGAGCGTATAAAAGCGGAAACCTGAAGTTCTTATGTTTATGATCACAACAAAGAAAAAAGTCTTGTGAAATTCGATTGTTCGAAGAAAAGTAAAATCTAAAGGGAGAAGCGAGAGAAACGTAAAAAATGTGTATTAGTGAAACAAAATTTGTAATTATTTCTAATTATCGGAAAATTCCGTCCGTTTTTGGAAGACTAGTTTCCGAATATGTATCGAAATGGTTTCTTGAGCTGTGTCAAGCCTTTCCGCACTCTACGCTATTATTAGGAAAGGCTTTTGCTCTAAGATGATCTTGACTGTATCTTCATCAATCAAAGGTGATCGGCCAAAGCGTGGATTATCAGGATGGTCAAAAACACCTATTTGAAATTTTTCGAACCATCTTCATGGCATGTTGTATCAGAAACCGTACATTGTCAAAACATTTGCAATTAATTTCTAAAGGCTTCTGTAGCGTTTCATCCTCCAGTGGCGTAAAGAAATTTTATGCGTACGCCATCCCGTCTCACTCAATGCCAACATACTAGGTCAATATGTACACATACAGTGATAAAAAGAGACAACCAAATATGGGCCTATGTGTTGAAACTTGTTGCATACGGAAAGGATAGATCTTTCCGGTGGACCTATCACCGTCACCGTGTTGCACATACAACATCTCTTCCATGGATTGGTTATATCAAATGAAAACAAAAATACATTAAATATCAAAATACGTCAAAATACATCAGATGTTTAGAAAGTATGTTGCAAATAAATGCATTTTTTTTTGTTGTTTAGACAAATAAAATCAACAAAAATCCACTGAATGGTTACGTAGAAGAATCTCATTAATAAAATCAAAAAACGAGATCAATATTACTTTTCATTGCATATGTGTTAATAAATCTATAGGGAATGCTTTTGAAAAGAACTTTTCGAAAGTCTTCATGAAGGTTTACGATAAGTTACGCGTGAATACTTTCGCACATTATTGACAAGAATAAGCGAAAAATTTTCAAGTTTTCTTTGAAGTTTTCTCTTAGTTTTCCGACGATGCTGACTTGTTTGCAATTACGGCTCATGTCGATTTTCTAATTCGATTTTCGTAGTTAGTTTAAAAACCACATCTGATAAATTTTAAATTTTCTATATCATTTGTTGCGCCTTTATAAACATCAAGCGAAGCGATCACCGCGACCAGTCCAGTGTTAAACAAAAAAAACAAAAATAAATTTATTGCTTTTACTGTAAATCATGTTAAATTACAACAGCAGTGCTATTATTATTAATATTGTTTTATATTCTCGATATGCAGTTTTATCGCATTTTTACGTAAACAGTGAATTTAAATGTGATTTAATTTATTATTAAATAAGTTTTTTTTTTTTTTTTTTGTGTTATATTATCGATTACGGATGTTTAGTTCATTACATTTCTTCATGCGTTATAAACAAAACACCCGCCGATTTATAATAGAAAAAAAAAAATAAATTAATAAACTTAAAAAAAACTATTTTCATGATGGAAGACGAATTATGAATATCCGCTAACTGAGGTAAATGTATTATGGATTGAAATTGGTCGGGAATTAGAAGGACGATTAGTAGTATTTGTTACCGCTACTATCGACCTAATGATAACTGCTGATCCCATTTTATAATTTTGTGGGCACTAGTGGACCATCTGGCGGAAATTAATTGCGGTCAGACCCTGAGTCAAGAAAAGATTACATAAGAAAAATTTTTTCGTAATATTTTCCATATAGTTTTTTAATTTTTTTTTTATGGCCGATCACTTAAAGGATATTCACGATATGTGTAACATGGTGATGGTCAGAAAGAAGTAAGGAAAGGAAAGGTCAGAAGCCCAGTGAGTCACAACTGTTATGCCTTTGCCAATTGAACGCGCCTTATAGTTACACGATTAAAGTAAATTCAGATATGAATCCACGAAGACTAACTCGGTTATCGCGATTCTTACCGATTCTGTTAATCTTATTCTTATGGTTTTTAACCGCTTCTTCTAAAAGTCAGTTAAGTCAGATTTGAATTAATAAGAAGGTAGAGCACATTAAAATCAATGTCACCGTCAATGTATAAGATCTTGCATAACTGTAGTAGATTTTCGTTTTCAAATCGCTATTATTTGTCGTCCCTGTAATAGCAATGAAATTAATTTGAAATTTTCTTTCCAGATTTTTAATATTACGTTGTGTACTTGTTTCAAAGCAATCGTAGTTCATTTTCATAATTCAATGCAAAAATCAACTTTGATTATATATATATATTTATATATAAGGACATGCAAATTTTTATTGATTCCTTTGCAATGCTTAGAGACTATAAGAGAAAATACATATACTTTACTATGGGCATATGATCGCATCAATACATTTCCTTTATCCAGTGTTGAATGCAAACAAATCAGGAATTAATATTCTTGGCTAAGGTCGAATCGTGTAAAGCTATCATCAACCCTTTCTTTTGAGAAAAACTCAAAAAAAGAAGAAGAAGATAATGCAAATTCAATGCTCTTTAATGGTAAGCGGATTTTGTCACTTTCCGTATTTATTTAGATCCAGCAGAATAATCCATAGGATATATAGTAGGCAAGAGTGCGGTTAGAAAGCGCTATAGGTAGAAAGGAGTAGGAGGAAGCAGTAGTATTCCTGTATGTTCGAAGTAAATGTGGAAACATCGGGCACTCTGTAAAGACCACTGATGGTAGATCAGCCCCCCCGAAAGGGGCCAGAGGAAAGAGAGTAATGAGCAAGAAACCAATCTTTTTTGTTGTTTTTCGTTGTTTGTGAAAACAGTGCGCACTGCTTATCCTTTGATCAGTTTAGGCCATTTGCATGAAACAACTCGGAGATTTTGAGGTTGATAGCATGTTTACCGTAGACGTAGACGGAAAGATGTCCTTAGATCGATTCACAATTTGATATTTTATATGGGACATAAGAAGCTTACTTGTGGGCGTTGCAAACAATTGGGAAAATTGATTGTACGCCCAAGCTACAGTAGTGAATATAAGAGCAGTTAAATTAAAGCTACATCTCTAACTTGCGTTTATCTACGTGTTTGATGTCATAGTGCATGTAAAACTATCAACTATTGTTGTAGATACTTTGTGTTCTAGATATCTGCATGCACATCTAATAGATGATATAACAAGGAATGCAAACACATCTAAAGCTGAGAGCTAACATTACATGCTGTAGGCGCGTATGTAATATTGTAAATTATTAAATTTTAATTAAAATATAACAAAGTGAAATGATAACAATTAAAATATTAATTAGAAATAAGTGAGCTATGATAGCAATTATTTTGTTAACTTATAAAATGATAGACATGTGTAAAAATCTCAAAGATTTTCTAAAAAAAGAAAACAATTTTAGCGAATACATTGTTTCAATTTGCAAGAGTTTGAAAAACTGTAACTATGGCAACGAATCAGTAGTCACTGCTCAATGCAAAACTCTCAGCAAAATACAACTGAAAAAATGTTATTCAACTATGGCTGAAACTTTTGTACCCAGCAAAAAAGAAATCGAAGTAAATGAAATTTTGATACCCTATAATAGTGAATAGACATGAGCTATTTTCTGCACATATACCGTAGTATCGACTATAGAGTATACAAATTCTTTTTATTGCAGTTTAAGGGTGACAAACATAAAACTAATTTTTTTTTGGTTTCGAAAACAGAGATGTACTCGGTTGCTGTTACACTCTAAGTATTTGCTTTGGCCGACTTAAGCCATTTTCAGTACCAATCCACGTCTACGAATTTGCAATGTTTTTGTCAAATTCTACCACCAGGTGGATGTTTACCATAGACATTACGTACACAAGGACGTACAGAAGGACATGCTTAAACTCAGTCAGAATGCTTATCAAAAATATATATATTTTATACGATCTCTAAAACTTCCTTCTGGTTGTTGCAGATAGAAGTAAGTAATAGTAGGTATAGAAAAAGCGAGTAATCGAGTAACGAGTAATACGAATATGAGGTAAATAAATGACAGGAAATGGGAACAAAGAAAGTAGGTAAAGTGGTGTAGAAGTTTATTGGAATACAGGCATGTAAGTAAGGCATGACACGCACAGGATCGTCCTATAATACCATAGAGATCAATTGAAATTGCCCAACAATCGTTGAAACCTCTATTGAGAAATATAGTCAGAGGAAAATTTTTACTTCAATTAATTCTAGAATTTATTAGTGCAAAAAAATCCAAAGCATTGAGTTGTTGATCTAAAGATATTCAAAAAAGAATAAACAAAAAAAGGAAAGAATTCTTGCAGACGCAGAATCTTTCAAAACAAGTAGAGCGCCTCACATGTACAACAAATGTAGCAAAAACATCTGAAGTCATATCTTGTCGGAAAATGTCATTCATAATTATATTCATGTTCAAAGTAAACAAATTTTCATTTTAGCAAATGACATCAAAAATTAGAACAACAACAACGACAAGGTATAGTAGGAAAAATCATCCAATAAACGTCAACTACCGCTGCTTTAAGGCATATTTCGCATGGATTCAATCGATTTATGTAAAACTTTCATAGAAATCTCTCCAATGAATTCCTGAGTTGTTGACGAAATGAACGCAATAAGTTCATCGTGTTGAGCTTACGTTCACATTTTGACTTTATTTCTTTAATCAATTCAAAAATATATGTACGTAGCAAATATCAACTTTGTATGTTAATTTTGGTAACTGTGGTAATTGGCCAGAAAAGTGTGTCAAATTGACGCATTTTGGTAACAACATTATGGGTGTACGCAGCACATTGGATATTCCAATGTTAATATAGAGAATCTCGGAGGGCCGCAGAGTAATTGAAAGCAGTGTAGAGTACATTTCGAGTATCAATGGCAGACACAGAATATAAGCGGTTAGTAGGCAGACAGCACCACAGAATAAAACAAAAAATGACTTAAACCTACTTAAAAATTAAGCTAACATGTTATAGTCAAACAAGTTAACCCAAATATACCAGCCGATTAGAACTTTACAGATGGACAATGCCGACTATTAAATACCTTACAGCGTGCGCCCAGAAAGAACAGTTCTTTCTTAACAATTTCTAATAGGTTTCGCCTTTGAGCCCAAATAGCTTGGCCAGCTCGTTAAATTTCGTCAAAATATCTCGAAAACTACGAACTATACACAAAAATTTATAGCCAGACGTCAGACGGACTCAGGGACGCACCTACGCACGAGCATGATTAAATCGATTCAGAAAATTAAGGTCAAAACAGATCAGTTCATTAAATTAAATGCGAAAATTTATAGGCAAGCATCAAAAGATCTTACGGACGGCCCAGGAACAGGACGAACAGGATTAAATCGCTTTAGGAAATAATTCTGAATTATGCATATATATCAAGCTCTTACGATTGTTGTATGCATTTGTACAAAGTTAAAAAGTCGTGTAGAGTCCAACTATGGAACAAAATCTCATAGAGTCATAGCAATTTGCTAAATGGAAAAGAATAGTAATATCTAAAAACAAGTGAAAGCGAAGTTAGAAACAAAAAAAGTAAGAGTAAGGTTAGGAAGAGAAGTAGAAATAGAATGGGAATAGGAATAGGAGTAGCAATAGAAGTAAAAGTAAGTAAAGTAAAAGTAAAAAAAGTTAATGTACAAGCAAAAGCGAAGGGAGAAGTAGAAACAGAATTGAAAATTGAAGTTAAAGTAGTAATAGAAAATTAAATACAATAGGACTAAAATCGGATAGAGCAAAAACAAGCAAAAACATCATAGTGGGACCGGTCTTCTATCATTAAATACCTTATACCATTCAATACAATTATCCATATAAGCATTTTTCAAGATACAGCTTTCAATGGGGCGTGGTGGAAAAGGCGGTCCGATCCGAATATTTCTTAATAGCATCCTCATTGGGTCAAAACATATCGGTATGAAGAAAACAAGACGGACAGACAGACAAGGTTAGACTAGCTTTTTGAATCGATCACTATAATTAAAGCCAAGTCTAACTCAAGTCTTTCTCGGTGTTGCATACGTCTGCATAAATTTAATATAAGAATAGGGAGAGAATAAGCATCAAATGAAATGGAATTGATTAAATATTGAATAAAATGGACAAGATATGTATAAAATAGCAGTAAAAATACATTTTGTAAAAGTGCAAAATTTTTTGAATTTTAATGTCTACGTATTTGTGCACAATCTTTCCTAACATGTGTCTAATAAAACAAACAAAAAATTCAAGTTTTAAGCTACGTAATGTTATTTTCGATAGTACGGGTGCATCTGTCCAAAAAAAAAAAAAAACAAACTTTAGAAATAAACAAGTAAGAAAGTTATATTCAGCGGAGGCCGAATCTCGCATACCCACCACTATGCTTCATAGAGTACTTCGTAAAGTAAATGTGGCAAATTTCAGCCTCCCCACTTGAGTAATTTCCGAGTAACGAACAAAAAAACCCATAAATTTTTGTTAAGAAAAACGGAGTTCCGTCTAGTTTATACTCCCCTGCACGTTTCTGCTTTGGCCGATTTGGGCCATTTTTAATATCAACCTGCTTGCAAAAGCTTCCTGTGTTGTCAGCAATTTTCAAGTCGATATCTTCATTTTTGCGGCCAGGGGCTGCCCACAACACACCACACAGATGGACAAATATGGTTAAATTAATTCCGAATTTAAAGCTTATTAAGAATATATATACCTTATGGCGTCTCTGAAGTTTTTTTTTTGGGCGTTAAATACATTATGGAAAAAAAAAAAACAAAATTAACCCCCATCCACCATTACAGTGGTGGATATAAAAATGTTTTTAATAATTTGAAAGAAAAAGCATATTATAAAATCGAATCCATTTACAAGACTGTATTGTTTAAGAGAAGTGAAGTTTCACAAATTAAATGAAAAAAATAATATATCAACTTGATGATACAAAAGTATGAAAAGTCGTAATCGTTTTACTCTTTTTTCTTTTTCTTCCCTCCCAAAACCAGTTCATTTCCGGCCTAATGAAATTTGAAATTTATCGTAATTGAAATTCTTTATATACCATACACAACATGTCTTTGACAATAGTTTTACAACATTTGTCCTTCTTTTCTTGCATATTTTTGGGCATCTTTCAACATTCATTAGATTTTGAAAATAAACAACAACAAAATCTAATCAAAGACTTGAAATTTTGCAAAGGCAACGAGTTAGAGGTCCATCGAGAAGAAACACTAACAATAATAAAATGCTTATCGTGCATATTTTACTTATATATATATATATATATATAAACATAAACACACATGCATACACATATGCGTATATACATATATATATATTTATGTATACAATGCCTGTGGATTTGTGTATCGAATGTGTGTGTAAGTGCTATTGTGACAATGCTGTATGGATTTTCTTTTTTTCTTCTTTTCTACTATAGTCGTACTATTGTACTGTACTGGTTGGTGTATTCGTGCATGCATGTGTTGTGTGGCATGTATTGGTTGGTAACATATGTGCATAAGCCATTAAAAGCATGCACGATGAACGTTTATAGTTCCTCTTATGTGCATTAAAAAGGCAAAGTGTAGCAAGTACGTATTTAGATATGAACGATGTAGGAAACCGCAAGATGACTTGTGAAATTTTATGGCCTGTACGAATGAAAGTCAGTGCGTGTGTTCGCTTTTGTTTACATATATATATATGCACATACACATACACACACACACATACGCATCCATACATATTACGTGTGCATTAAATTGTAACCGCACATAATCTTTAATTAAATACGTAGTAATAATACCAGAAATTTATTTATTTTTAACTAAAAATTTAACTTATAATTTTCTCTAGGTATTAATTTTACTGAAATAACGCATAACGAAGAGAGAGAAAATATTTTGTAAAATTATTTAATTTTTATTATGCGATGAAATTAGTACAAATATTTTATTATAAATTATTTGACATTTTTTCTTAAATTTTTATTATACACATCTGAATAGCGTAATGTTGAATTAGTTGAGCCGTATCCGTTCATTTTTCGATATCACGAATTCTTAAATTTAATTGTAATTGCTTTTAGAAAATTTTGAAGGCGATGAGCGAACGGTGTTTTGAACGTTCTTTTTAATGGCAACAAATTGTTCTCAAGCGTACTGATAGCATTTGTGAATTTGCCAAAATGAAATGTGTAGCATTCTATAGCTACACGGAAATGAAGTCCATTTTGTCGACAGCCCTTTCATTAATTAACTTATGGTTGAAAGAATTCTTTTATGCCTGGCAACTTTTAGTAGTCATTT
The DNA here is from genome assembly GCA_001077435.1 of Glossina morsitans morsitans. Lineage (NCBI taxonomy): Eukaryota > Metazoa > Arthropoda > Insecta > Diptera > Glossinidae > Glossina > Glossina morsitans. Next base: position 9,075 of record CCAG010013489.1, on the reverse strand, counting down.
GCGGAATGCCGATCAGCCAGTAAGTCACTGCTGTTTGACATGAGGTACACCGGCAATATCTGATAAGTGGAATACTCAATAGTTAGAACTCTTCAACTACGTAACACAGCAGTTAATATATTCGTAGCATGACATATACATATATATAATGTCAGTATTCCAAACGAAATGTGCCGAAAATTTCACGAAATTGCTTTTGTTTTAGTGGCGGTGCTTTTGTAATTTTCAGAAGAATGAAAAAATCTGAATTTTCTATCTTGATAAAAAGCATTGTTTTCCAGTAGGAAGCAGTTGATCGTGGCCGCCTATTAAACACCCTACCTACACCATCCTACAGTTATTCACATATCGACTTTTCAATCAAAATAAACTGTTGCATGAGAATAGTCGAAGAATTGATCCGAACTGAACCATTGTCGACGGCCGTCGTTCTTGGGCCGAATCACGTCGCCGGTTGAATATAAGAAATGAACACGGACAGACGGACAGACAAAATTAGATCCATTCAGCATTGATCGGTATAATAAAAGGTTTTTCTCGAATCTGGTTGTTGCACACACCTGTGCATTCGTAACATACCTCTTTACCACAAGTGATGTAGAGTATAAAAATACCGTTCAAGAACAGCAATAGTTTGGCAATTGCTTTCTAGACCACGCCCGTTCGAGACAAATAATGCAGAAGTGGTTAGCTGAGTTTTCTGAACGCTTGAAATGGACAATTGTTCCAGGAAATATTAAAAAAAAAAAAATGTTACGAACTTATTGACCGATATATGATTTAACTTTTCGGCAATAGACAAACACATCTGTTCCCAAATAAAATCCGCTTTAAAACCTTTCATTTATTTGCTCAAATAAATAATAATTTCGCTCGTTTTAATCTCATTTTTATACTATAAAGTTTGGCCTTGTGAGTAAAGTAAAAATCCAAGGATTATGATTCAGTTACACGCGCGGATAACGTGTACGTAAATCTATTTTTTCTTAACAAATTTTTGGAAAAAATTAAAAAAGAAAAAAAAATGAAAGCAAAAACTGAAAACAAAAACTTTTCATTTAATGTTCAAACTATTCATTATTTCCAGCAAATTGCATTTTCTTTTGTTTTGAACTTTTCGAAAACAATTCACATGAAAAACCACAAACGTTTATTTAACACGTTTTGTTTTTTTTGTTTTACTATTATTTCTATAGGGTAAGTTTTTCTATATTCTTTTTCCCATTTTTTCAATTTTGTTTTTTTTTTTTGGTGTGTTTTTCATCGAAGAACACAAAGCGTTCGGGTGAGAACAAACAAGCAGGCCATGTATACTTTGAAACGAATCTTGGGCACTCATCTCCCAAGGTAAGTGAACTAAAATCCGTTAGGCGGTAACTACACCTCCTTCGGTACGACGGTATATTAAGCTTATGCGGATGCATGCAACGCCTAGAAGAGCTTGAGAAAGATCCACTTTTCATTATACGAATCTAAGCTTCTGTTTACCCCTCTTTCCGTCTTGTTTTCATCCTCCCGGTAGGAATTTTCGAGATATTTTGATGAAATTTGATACACGGACGTGCTTTGTTTCGAGGACGAGCTCTATTGAAAATGATTCAGATCGGCCTACTTTTTCAACCACTTCCTATACAAGATCTCATTTTAAAAACTTCTTATATGAATATGTGTAGAGTTGGCCGTGGTCCAGTGTAGTGCTTCTACTGTTCAGTGTCTACAGTTGTTTATTTTCATTAAAAATCTTTGTTTTTTCTTACTTAAGTTGCATCAATTCTTTATCCACGGCGAACTTATAACGAAGAGAGCTCATTTAATTTCCAAAAATCGAATCCGCGATATTTACTCTTAATGCCAATAACAGATGGAAAAAGGAATTGAGAATACGCCCAGGAAATTGAGAAACTTTAGATTAAGCATAAATTGATGTAAGCCCTGATGCTTATGTAGCTATAAAGTTGTCTACGACTATATCTAGTAGTTGCGTATAGTATGATCGCAAAACAACGTATACCCAACTTCCAAAGTACTGAGTAATAAAAAAATTCTTTAATTTGTTGAAAAGCTAATTAAAAAAAAAAAGTAATTTTTTTTCTCATTCTTATATTTTACTCTCTTCCGCGTGCTGGGCTTTGTGAGTTTTCATAGGATTTAAATGAAAAATTCTATTAAAATTTCATAAAGGTGAACACCTATGAACACGTAAATGAAAATATATTAAGGCTCACCCTGCGGTCTATAATTTTAAACATTTTATTACACAAAAATAAAGCAGAAAATAAACAAAATCAAGTGCAATTTTCACTATATATTTTCACTATATATATATATATATATAAACTTTAATTTCTTATCTTATATTTATGGCTCTTTGTGTTTCTACAATTAACTATTAATTATTACTTTTTCTCTATTTTTTTTTTGTAAATACAATTTAAGTACAACTCAGAGATAGTAAAATTGCGCGGGCAGTCAACCGAAACGTGATTATACATACACTTATGCACGCAACATTAAATCAATTAATTTGAGAGAGCAAATAGTAACTCTAGTAATAGAAAGAAATGGGTGGACATTTATTTTAGTGCAAGGTATCGGATACAATGCTTGCAGGAAATTAAAGCCAATTTGATACAATTTATAACCGAATTTTATTCTTACTGGCAATCCCTAGGACAAGATATTCATTCTGGTATTGGGAACAATCACTAGCTGGCAGAGAAAACATTCCGCTTTCTTGTCGCAACCTTAGTGACCTCACAACTTGTTCCGGATATTAATCCGGTATCCGGTATTCCGGATAAATAGTCAAAACGAAACTCTTCAAGATAAATCACTTCACAAAGCAAAGCTGCTGCTAAGCCGACGAAACTACAAAGAAACTGTGAAGACACAAAGTATACTAACTTGTGACGTCTCTGCACTGTTGCACACTGCAAGGCCGATCATATGCATTTATCAGCAAGAGATAGCGAATGAGTTCACTTAGAATTTACTCGTCCAGACGCAGAATTGAAGAATGATATAATACCGTGCTCGAAGCTTTCCAAGACGGTTCATATTAAATTGTCCAAAACAATAAAATCCATTTCGAAGGCAACGGGAAATATCAAATGAGTTTCAATAGCCTACACTTAAGTGACTGGTTGATACATGACAGTTAACTTCCATTGTCTAGTGGGAATTATCAAACCTGCAATAATCGTTCAGGAAGCTATGTAAACTCTATTTGAAAAAAATTTCAATCTATTCATTTTAAGCGAAAATTTGAAAAGTCTCTATAAAAAATTGAATTTTAATAAGAATTTTGGGGATAAGCTCGTTTCATTCAAAAACTTCGCAGCTGAGTGTTCTGAACTTAGCTTGAATTACGGAAACAGAATGCATTCACTCTTCAGTACATCCTGAATTATACCTATCGTAGGAGGATGAATGGAGGCTCAGAGAACCCATCAAATTCTAAAACGATTGGAGCATGTCCGTGTGGGCAGACTCTCCCCTGCTCGAAAAAAAAAGCTGTCCGCTTCAAATCTAGCACAAAGATGGGAATTTCTTGCGCGAAGATTAACATTGAAAATGGGCCAAGTTGGTCGAAAGACACGCTTGCAGTACTACTTACGCTCCCGTTTCCAAGAGGAATAAAAAATTGTTTGTCCGCTCATTGCTCCTAAACTATAGCGCCTATCCAATACCTTTACCTGTACCAAACCTGAGATCACCTCTGTTTTCAAAAATAAAAGAAATTGGATTTTGCGTCATTACTTATAAGCCGCAATGGATGCAACGATGAAAAGTTCGAATTTTTATTCTTTGGGTGGTCCTGCAGTACCTCCATAAAAATGCCTATTATTGCAATTTTACTCTTTTCTCAAAACCCACAAAAGGTGTTTCAGAGACCATACATATTGTTCTACATATTATTGATCAGTATTAAGCGGTGAAGGATACAAAAGACACGATAGCGGACAAATTTAGATTTCTTATATGTTCGAACGTAATGCATTTCACTAGAAAGATTTCTTCCGGTTTCACTTTGTTCCTCTCCTCCTTTACTTATAATCCTTCTTATGCCCTACACTGCACATGCGTATATGGGGCGTCTCCTAATTGTGAGCAGCTGATAAAGTAGTGTTTATAAAAAATTAAATAAGTTATTGATGCTTCTTGAGAGTCATCCATCAAAATCCGATTCATCACCTGAGTGTAAAACGAATTTTCTACAAGCTTTTGCACTAAGCCCGGTTCCTTAAATCATGATCAGCTAAAATGGTTAAAATTCTCTAAAAGGCTATGGCGTCAAGATTTTGGAATTCAAGAACAATCGATATTCAACTTTATCGTCGATATTAAGCTTTGGACATCGTAACACAACTATTTTCCACCGAACATAACGGTTGAGCAGCATCGTACTTCGAATTAAGTAGCGAAAGTCACGCAGAAGTGAAGTCAATCAAATCAAAGACCAAAAGGGGTGAGCTCTGCATACCTGGTAAGCGTTACTATTTTGTCTTTATAAACGAAGGAACAGATTTCTCCAGAATGGACGGCAGATATTGTTCGGGCTGGGATCTTTTCAATGAAATTTCTGTACCACCTAATGAACAACATAACTTCGCTAAGCTTCAGAAGTAGGCTGCATCAAATTGCTGCCTTCGACCAAAGTAATGCTTTTGAAAGAACTATACTCGTGTTTCTCTATTTGTGTTATTTTCCATGTATTGGTTTTTCATGTATAAGTTTTTCATGGATTGTGTTTTCATGTATGTTTTTCATGTCTTAGCACATTTTACCATAGCATTTTTCACTGCATTTTTTTTTTTTTGTATTAATTTCCTGTAGCAAAGAAGTGAACAGAACTTTGTTGCAACAAGAGAACATTCATGGAACGGTCGGTTTCATTTCGAGACAAACTTCTAGCTGGATGAAGGTCAGAGTGGTCATCATGTTCAAAAAGTAGTGGCCCGTAATGCTAATAACTTTTTTTCTTCTTTTCTTGTGGCATAAATTAGGGAATTTGCAAAAAGACATACATGTCTTCGAAAAGCGGTACGTTTGGTCACCTTATCATCGAACTGTGAAAGCATTTTTAAGTCTAATTAACGTTTAAGACCTTAAACTGTAATTGCGATAAAATTTAATGATGAAATATGTGCGACTTTAGCATATCTCTCGAATGTTAACAAGAAATTTGCCTCATTGACTGCGAAGGAGTTGAGCTGATGTTGTGTGCCCGGGAATAGCAGTGAATAATAATAATAATATCATGACGATGATGTTGTCGATAATCATAACGCTGTAAATGTGTACGTGAATATATAAACAAGTGAAACGAAATTGGCGAGAGAGTGAGTGCAGGAATAAGTGAAGTGAGTCTATTTTACTTCCGCTTATTGCTTTTAAATTTTTTATGATGTCAATTATTCGAGAGGAGAGTTTTTTCTTATTTATAAAACATTTTAATAGAATGCCAATGGCATTTTATCCACAACAGGCTTGGGCTTCGTGTTGTACGTTCATAGGATTGCTGCATGAACGCACGCATACATGTACACGTGTACATGGGCCAGTTCATGATTATTAATGTCGGCAATTGAAAGTCGAACATTTCTGTCTTTATTTTTAAAAGAATTTTTCTTTTTCCCTCTTTCATCTTGTTGTTGTTGCTGTTGTTGTTTTTCAACAGAATACGTGTATTGTTAGTGTACAAGGACTTAATCGTTTACTTACTACCTTTTTTTTTTGTTTTTTGGTTTATTTCTCTTCCTTCTTATTGCTGCGTCACATTCGACCATAGTTGGTTGACGATAACATCCTTTGAATGCTTAATCTATATAAAAGCTTTTTGTTTTAAACTTGTGTGTCTACACAGCCAAGCACAAAAGGCTTATAAAACCATGTAAATATGTAAGAATTTTGATGTGAAAGGAGACTTATTCATTACATTTTTGTTTAACATTTTTTATTTTTTTTTTTGCTGCATTTTTGTCTTATTGCTGAATAATACCTTAAAAAAAAAAAAAAAGAAAGGAAAGGAAAAAACTAACATTAAAATAAAGAGTTTATTATATATCGACAGTGCATAAGTTCATAGATTTGCATTTATATAAATGTGTTTGTGTTTATTTATACTGCATATGTAGATTTCAGTGCTTTGTGTCCACAATTTTTTTCTTCATTCGTTGTGCTTGTAAACATTTTTCTTTCTTTTCGCCCCATTTTTATTTTTATTCAATCATGAAATGAAAATATTATCCCATATTTTATCTTGTTGGACACTTTCTCATATGTACTCATATGTAATATACAATATAATATATGCTTAAGGATAAGAGTAGTCCTTACAAAAGGCTCTTAAGCCATCACTGAAAACATTAGCAGACAATCTTTTTCGGGTGCAGATTCCAAATGGTTATATACGTTAATGTAGAGAAAATTTTCCGGCATAAGTTTAATAAATCGAAGTCAAGTCGATGGAAGTGGCCTCAGTTTCTACCTTTCTTAGGTAGTTTGAGGACGACGCTTGGCCAGATGGAATGCATGAATGAATTTAATCATAATTGTGTGATTGTGTTCGTAGTTGTATTTATGTGTCTCGTATGTCAGATGAAAGTTGAAAATTTCAGTAGAAATTTGTGGCCGCATTTTAAGGAAGTGTTGATCGAAATGAGAAGATTTTTTTTAAATTTAATTAACACATATTTTAAATGTGAAAGACAGGAAAGTATTTCGACAATGAGTTGAAGGTATTATTATTTTCATATTCTTTTAATCAACTATGGGAAGTGTTTTTTTTTGATATTCGCTTTAATTTGGAGTCTTAATCGCCTTAATAATGCTTAACACATCCATCAATAATTCTCGGGTCCCAACAATCCATAGTATGTTTACAAAATGTAAACGCCTTATATGATTAATTCTTAGAGATTCAAAAGCCTTATAGCTATAGCCTCTCCCTCCTCCCCCCTGCCCCTATTTGGAGTTTAAACGAAGTATGGCAAAGTTTCATGCCACTTCGATCATTTGCTGACGAGTTACAGTGGGTTTGTTATTTTCAAAATTAGGAAAAAATTCAAATTTCGAACGGGTTTTTTTTTCAATATGACGGATGCCCTCTATTCGTGTAATACGGTGCTGGTCAGAAAAAAATGAAAGAAGGTAAGGAAATAGGAAGATAGTGGTCGCAACCCAGTGAGGTATCGACTAAGCTCACGCTATAGCTACGACCTTAGTTGATTAAATACTCCTTTTTGCTGGGCAACAACACCGTTCAAACTCAACGCTGGCTGGTGAACGGTGTCATCACTATTCTTTTTCGCCGACTATTTGCGATGAATGCCTGAAAGAGCTGAGTACACCAAAAACTGCAAAATGTACTCCTGAGAACTATTCTTGACAATCGAAAAGCAAAGTTATACGAGATCCGAAAAGTATCGAGCAGCACTGCATTCACTATTTTGCTTGAAATTTTGAATATGGGAAAGTTGTCTTTCAAATGCTTATAGCATCTACTAAGCGTGCAACAAGTGCATCATATTGCAAGGCGATGGCAATGTTGCAATGGCATAATTCCATGATTTAAACTTCGAAACGCCACTTTACTTGGCGTATTCAGAACTATGTGCTTGCAATCTCTCAAGGACATACTTCTGGGAAGAAGACTTGAACGAAATGATGAAGTCATTGAGGAAACTGAAATGTGTTTCGAAACTTTCGACAAATCATTCTGCGAAATGTTACGCAAATGTTCGAATGAATGCTTCACTATTCAATGAAACCAGACAGTTTTCATAAATAAGCAAATTTTCTTCTTCTTATTTAATCCCGGAAATTATTGATCGGTATATTGCGTACTTGCACATATATGCACATATAAATGTTTGCATATATATTTTCTTTATTTATTTAACTTTTTTAATCCATTCACGTAGTATCGGGATTCGAATTTAACAGAATTGCCTTCACATACGTTAATGAAAAAAAAAAAAACTTAATTAAGATAAAATTTGTTTTCGTTTTTTTTTCTTTGCATTTTAATATATGCAAATTAATGCACACAACTACAGCAGAATATACGTACATATGATGAATATGAAATTGAAGTAAATCAATACACATCGCAATATGTCAGGAACGGGATTGCGCAAAAATGTTATTTTTAAAATGTTTCTTTCTTTATTTTTAGTTTCAAGAAGGTTGCCGTACCTTTCCATTAGAGAAGTATGACATTTTATATTTAAAGCTTCAAATTTCTGAAACTTGTTTCGCTACGCATTATGAAAATTTACTTACTTAACATACTCGGTACAGACAATGTTGTGCTTGGGTGTGCATATAGACAGCATATAACTTTTAAAGCCATGTTACTTATCTTGGATTATAGTGGCTATAGTGGCAACAGGAACTCATGTTCCAAGCGAGGCTCCTTCAAATCATAATTGACTTTATTAGCAAATTACACATTAAACACGTGTATGTCTTGCAGAGAGATATAGTGATTTGTAGAAATGAATTTATTGATGTGCATCAATGCGGCTTACAAATTAAGGAGGGGGCTGTCCTTGCAACCAACGGACGGGCTTTATTTTGCGGGGGTGGAGAGAGAGAACTTGACGTACAAGGAACTGATTAACACTTTGAGGGACCGAGTCTGTGTCTTATGGCAAGCTCGCTGGGATAGCAGTACCAAGGGCAGAACCACCTATCAGTTTATTAGGGATGTCTCGTTTGTGGGAGACCACCCTAATTTTAGGTTTAACCTTCATTTGGGTTTCCTACTCACGGGACATGGTTCGCTCAACCATTTCCTGCATCTCAGGGGCTTGTCTGTTGTTGGGCCGTGTTCTTGCGGTTGTCCGTCTGAAGATTGGAAGGATGTGCTCTGCGAATGTTCGCACTATTCAGACATAAGGCACTTAGTTACTATGGGAATTAGAACGAACGAGGACGACTTTATTTTTGACGAAGCTCTCTCAGAAGACGTCTATGTGCGGAACTTAAACCGTTTTGCAGCTGGTGCCTTTGAGAGACGCACTGCGGTGCGGCAACTGAGTCTCTGAGTGGATTCCCCACTCTTGCTTC
>CCAG010013487.1:0-18542 GCA_001077435.1 Glossina morsitans morsitans | reverse complement strand
TCAGTTCAAAATCAATTCTTTCTGCTTGCGCTTTGGGATTTGGATTGGGACCCGCTTGTCTCTTTGCCTCCTTATGTAAGTAAATTGTTTCTGTTGTCCTTACCATTATTTGAGAAACGTAGGTTTATTCTTGACGTTTCCTTTTTAACTAAGTTATTGAGTGATACTATCGATTCGCCCGCATTGCTTGGTGAGATAAGCTTTAATGTCCCTAACAGCATCTCTAGGCAGTATGTTCATTGAGCTGAGTCAATGTAAATATAATTATGAGCTGTTTAACTCGTTTAGAGTTGTTTGCAGAAGCCTAAGTTATGTCTATCACTTAATCTCAATATCGTATTCTCTAAAGACTATCAAAACAACTCTGCTTACTCGCAATTTCATGTAGCGATCAATGTAGCGATCTGGGTATTTTCTTTATTGTTCTTTAAACATCATCCTTCATGTATAGAAAATTCCAATATTCTAATTTTCGCTTATGATGTCAAGATTTTCTAATCTAAGATTATCCAATGTAGTCAGTGACCAAAATCCCACTGAGCTATCTATCTATCTATCTAATTGATGTGAGCAAAATGCTATATCAATAAACTTGGATAAGCACAGAAAATTAAAACTCTTAGTCAATTATTATATACCCATCATTTATTATGTACTTTAGCATAGACTGGAGAATATTTGGCTTGTGGTTCTTCTCGCTGCCAAGATAAATTTTAATTTCATTTGCAGATTCTCTCTTCGGTAAATAAGTTAAAGTCCTTTCTTAAGTTTGTTAAGCGCAGATTCAAGGAGTTTGTTGACTCCTACGTTACTAAAATTGTCTATGTTGCGTTAACAAGATCTTTACTTGACTACACAGTCATAGTTTCGTCCCCAAACTGTATATGTTCATACCGGATCCATTCAAAAAGTTTTTGAAGATTAACATTCAGAGCGTTGGCTCAAGATTTTTAACGAACCCTGCCTCTTTATGATAGTCGCCTAAATCTTATATTAGCACATTATCTTGTTTTTTATATCATATTTCTTTTGTTCCTGAACCCGTTGCAACGACTGCTACTACGCTTAACGTCCGCCAATAATTGCTTAAGAAACATAAAAAACTCGCACTTTGCGCTGTTGCTTCTTACTGCTGCGTCGAAAAAATAAGGTACATTTATTTATAGCCTCAAAAATCAAAGCAATTTCATCGCCCTCATAAAACTGAAAAAATATTTTTTGTTAACACTCACGCAGGGTGTTATACAAAACCACATCACTTGAAACCTGGCGGCTTCAACTCATATGGTAGTTCTATTAACTTGTTTTTGGGTTCGATATGTTACAAATATGACGTAGATTTTCATTTAATATTCATAATGCTCTATGTTTTTAACCTGGAGTCGGGGAAATCTGGTATCAAATACTAGATCTTCATGAAAGTTTTTTCCAACTCAATAAATCGGGTCATTACGCTCTACTATAATACAAAAACAAAATATCAGGTTCTCTGCCACATTAACGGAGCAATTATGCGGAATTGACTTGGCTCTACTTGGCGGTCGGGTAACGACTGATGGAGATTACAGATAAAGACAATCTGTAACATTTACTTTTTGCTTTCAATTGCCAGCAACGGCTAGAATCATTTCTTTATCTCTGCTTCCACGCGTGTTGACAACAGTTTTTTTTTTATGCAGAGAAAGAAAAGAGAGAAAAAGTCATGATGCAATGGAATGATAAATTTTTGGACATTAAATGTTTGGCAGCGAACAAAAGCATAAGAATAATCGCTTTTATTATTAATAAAAATTTAATGCAATCATTCCATTACTTCTCTCTGCTTTTTTTTTAATCAGTCCGAAACGAAGGTTAGCAGGTCATCTAGTATGATATAGATTTACATTTTTGGTTAATTAAATAAAGGATAATAGAAAATTTCTTGAATCATAAAGTTTTCGTCCTTTGTAATTGTTTTTTTTTACTTGTGCTGCAGAAATTTCCGAAGCCCGCCGAAGATATTGTTCTTGCGATTCAACTCATTTTCGATAGAAAGGAGAACAACGGCTGTAATTGGTTTAAAGAACTAGGTTTTCTCCTACAACTTGATGAAGCTTTAACTTTAATGTATGGTTCACACTTGAGAAATAAAATAGAGGATTTCAACCAAAAATTGACAGCAACCAATATTTGATGCTAACTAACAACATTTTAATAAAAAAAACCTGCAACTGCAAGCAGCTAAATAAAGTCTCGTCAGTCAGTTATTCTACTTATTAAGGAGATGTGTAAATAAAAATAATTCAAGACAACGAAGTTTATTTAAAATTTATAGTTTTTGTGAAACGTTAACTATATTTTAGGGTGAATTCTGTTTTAGTTATCAAATAATTAAAGTCTCTAATTTTTTGATGTGCCTTGTCCCCCAGAGGATTGCTTAATGTTTGGAAGAAGACTGTAATAAATTTTATTATATCAGCTAATTGCATAGCATTATGATACAATGGATTATCTGCCGTTTGCCATTGCTGGCAAAATATTAATCTACATTTTTTAAAAATCAGTTATTAAAGACAAAATGATTACGATCGCTCAGTGGATACGATATTAGTTAATTAAATATCTATTATCTATCTCTTAATAGTAAAAACTTAATATCTCTGTAATATTATAATCGCTACCATCTCTTGTTCATGACGATTCTGCATTTTTCTACAAATTCTGTGGTTCTACTTGTAGTGATTGTACTTTGATTTTATTTTATCAAGTTATCAGAGAACACAAAAATTTTTTTTTAAGAGGAGTTTTCTTTTTGACTGAGATTATTGAGAAGGGGGCGTTGGAATACAAATTTCTTACAGAAAGGATGTGAGGAATGAAAAAAAGGGGAAAAAATTCTCGACACTCTTTGAAATTAACTAATAAAAAAAAGGTTTTGCATTTTGAATCGAAATGGAATGGCGTGGGTTTTCCCCTTTTAACGAGTGGAGCTAAAAATAAAATTTATATCATTGAATTTTACAAGGATAACATTTTCAAAAAACAAACGTGTTAAAATTAAAAATTAATTGATTGTTTTTTTTATTTTAAATTTTGATTTTTGATTTAGAAAAGCGAAAATCCTGATAAAATTCAAGTTTATTGCGGTGCGCAGATTTTGACTTGTCTTACGCCACATTATAGCGTATTCTGCATTTGCATTTGCAAATCCGTTCTCACCAAATTCAGCTAACACAGGAATTGTACTTCACACATAATGACGAGGGGTAAGAAATATATTGAAAAGAAATTTGATCCAACCTCAACCAAAATGGATAACCTCATATATCAAGAAACTAATGACTGTGTGAATTTTATTATATTTTGCGAACTGATTGTAAAAGATGAGCAATTAAGAGCTATACATTTTTAATTTCACATACAAACTAGACGGTATAAGCTATTGATATGGTTTTCTTTCTTTTCTAGGTAATGGAGATAATGGACATTGTTATTTAAAGACGAGATCTTCTAAACGGCCTCTTGTGGATGTTTATAAAAATTAATTTTTGAATCACAAATTTTTACGAACTTTTTCATATAAACTTGCATTTGTTACCAATAAACCAATTACTTAAAATGGAAGAAAAAAGGGCCAAATGAAAAAAATACAATGAAGCCGTATCGCTTGATGATCAGACAACATTTCTGGAGATTACATCATCATAGAAATTTTCTCCCGGTAAATTGATTTGGTTGCCAGATGCCATGTTGTATCATCTGTATGGTTCAAGTCGAAATCATATAATTCATGCTAAACAAAACCAGCAGTCATGTTTCTGTAGTGTCCTCTAAAAACTACAGTGTTTTTTAATTTAGTTATGTATTCTCCGTACATATAAAGAAGTTTTCAGTAAGAGTGATAAATTTTGAAAAAAAAAAAATTCTCAAACTACCAAAGTAAATTGTAATTTATTTTGAAACTAGGACATTGCGGATGTGTGCTGAACAAAATATTGTTCAAACGGCAACGTTAATCACGCTGTCCAGTGTTAGTTGCACTATACTCTCGGGAGCCTAACGAATGTTCTCTTGCAAATGTTCCGAAGTTTGTAGCTCGGAAAATTGCTAAATCACACGACCGTAGCGGCGTTCCACCTGATTCCCAAACGGAAAATGAGCATCGACAATTGACCTTGGCGAAACTGACAATGATGGAAGTGTTAACTGTACTGGATATTTTCGGGCACGTAAACATAAAAAAAATTTATTTGAAATTGGAAATTACAATTTTGAAAATAATAGCTCTTAATGACAGACGCCTTATTATACATACATAGCGAGGCTGACCTATGTACATGAAAGGGTAAAAAAATACTTCTTCTTGCAAACGATCGATTTTGCAAATCTAATTCACGGATTTGGTTACAAAAATTTTTAGCTTCTTTTGGCTCGGCAAAGCAGCTTCGAAACACAGCAAAATAAATGATCGCCTCTCTTTCGAAAATTATGGACCCTTTCATAAAATTGACGGTAATTATAGAAATTGTTATGTAAACATATTAGGATTGTTATGTAAACATTGTAGGACGCTAATTTTACACAAACATAGTTGTTAGTTCCATATCGAGCTGTTAATTGCAGGCAGAGTAACCTTAAATGTTGCTTAGTTTTAATGGTCCTCATTGAAATGTGCTGACTTTCTACAAGTCCTTCGTCTGAATTTCGAGCAGCACATAAATTAATCGTTTAATTAGATAGTCATTCAATTTTGACCCTAATGCACACCGAGTTAATACTCATTAGAATATAGACACCACAACAATTTTAAATGCAAAATCCAACAAATTAAAAAATTACATGTGCCATTTTGCGAATTTTAAGTGCCCACCTCTTTAATAATCGCAGCCTGTCTGTGAACCGTGAGCGGCCAAAATGATAGGAGTCAGAATTCAGTATTCTTTGTTAGTATTTCCATTCTTAAGACTTCGAGAAGTGTGCAGAAAAACGACGCACAGGAGTATTTCAGATGTTGCCGTAATCAAAAATAAGTCAGGTATACAGTACAGAGTCTAAAATTCGTACTTTAAAATATTTTAATCAGACTCCGTACAATCCTGGTGAAAATAATCAAAATAATAAAACCAACGTCACGACTTGACAAGTTTAGAAAATGACTTTCGCTTGTTTAACAATATCTGTAGAGTATGGCGTCTTCAATCTAAAGTGAAGGTATTTGCGGTTGTCGTACGCATCGTTCATTCACTTATTAGCTTATATCAATTAAAGCTTCTTATCTCAAGTTATTTTCAACTTCGCAATCAGATAAGCGAATGGATGCCGTTAAATTGATTAGTTGTGTGCTTTCCAATCCTAATTTTCAGGTGCTGTTAACGGTGTGATAAAATTAAGACATCAATATTTTTCAGTGTCAAATATATAAGTGACTGTATCATAAACTATTCCAAATCGGTGACGATGAGATCCTTGGCGTTTACAAAGTTTAGTTATTGTGAAAAACAAAAATAATGTATTTTCTCGTCCTTTTCAAGGAAACGCTTGGCAAATTCTCGAGAAGATAGATGTCGGCTATGGAGGGAGTGCGCTAAGCGTAAGTGTATTGAATATTCGAAATTTGGTTGCAGATGTCGTTATCTTTAAAATGGTTTTTGCCTCAGTCAGCCAAGCAAGCTTGACGTTGAAGGCGATACCCAACGGCGAAAACAATTTGATGGCTCTGAAGACCGAAGTCGACCTCGACCAATTATTTCGATATATTCTGTATTTAACATATAGATGATTTGTGGTAAAATATGTATTTATGATTGACGAGAATGCTGTAATAAAGAAGTAAGCTTCTCTGGTTTTCCGCTCGAGTCTCCAATATAATCTCTCACTTTATCTTTGGATAATATATTCGAATTGTGCATATGCATTGGAGACAATTATGTCTGCCTCTGCTCATTCGCCAGTTTATAAACAGCTTTACTTGCCTTCGTTTATTATTATTATTATATAAAAGCGCATAACCACTCAGCACATATCTCAGTACCTTTAATTAGTCTTTAGACAAATTTTTTGGTGTAAGTGTATAAGTAAATTTTATTTTTACTTATTTATTTTTTCTATAATAATTATTTTTGGGTTTATATTCGGCTAGTGACTTTTCCTGTGGCGGAATTTGTTTAAGAAATGAAATGAAAACCTATTCTTGATCAGTGTATATATGAAAACCAAATTTTTATGTTCTACAATTATCGGCAATGTGCTCCAAACCGAATAGAAGTATGATTTTATCTATATTTGATGTGCTCGATACGACATACGATCGACATGTTTAATCAACGAATTTTCGAACTGCTTTTTGTACAACTAGCGAATAATTCGTTATTTTATACAAATATCTACAAAGTTCTGACAAAACGTAGAATATATGATATCGGTACCTAAAGTTTGCTTTCGCTTTTATGTTCTACACCTCTGGCTCGTGAATTTACAACAGAGATGACTTTATTTACAAAGTTGGATGACCTTATTTACAGAAAATTATTTACAAAGCTACAAGAACTGTTAGTTCTTTTCAAGAACGTTATTCGTGTTTTCGACATCTCTTTTGGGATATCACGATTCAAATGCTCGGTTTCCTTTGCTTATAAGCCTCCAAAATATATTTTTCTTTTGTTTTCGTGTGTTCTCATAGTCGTTAGTTTTTCAGTGAATTTTTGTTAACCTTCCTACATGTTGAATTTTCCGTTAATCGCTCAAGATGCCTTTATTTAATGATGTTGTCAGGTAACGCACCGAAAATCTTTATTTGCCTTTATTACCTTCTCAACATTCTGGGACGTTTCGCTTCCAAAAGGCTGGACGAGTTCTTGTGCAAACTTATTTTACTATATATGTGTTTTCATAGCAATATATCACATGGTTGGACACATGTCAATGAACATAGTCAAAGTTATTGGAAATTGTGGGTATGTCGCAAACGATTATATCAATTATTTACATTATTTTGATCGCATATTTAAAACCGATCATCGGTTGTATCAAGTTGCTAAACGCGTATTAAAATTATTGTTTCTCCTTTTTTCTTGAGAATGATTTAGTTTTCCAATTTTTTGTGGGAAATTCGGGTAAACTTCAATGATCTATGTCTTTTTAACTTTTTAATTTTCAAAATTAATTTATGTATTTTACAACAATTTGCGAATATTGTGCGAATGAAATACGTAAAAATACTGTAGGGGGATATGGCGAATTATTAAATGCCATACACCACTTCGCTTAATAGAATTATTCATGTAACGATTTTTCAAACATAAGATGTTATATGGTCAGTAATCGAAAAAGTGTTCTCATCCATTTTCAATAGCATTCATACAAGACGACAACCCAACAAGCAGATGAACCGACAAGCTTCTGAATCGTTCGGGATAATAGCAGTTCTACTTCGAATGCTTCTGGGTGTTGCATATATCCGCAGTAACTTAGCATACCCTTGTACAAGTGGCGTAGGGTAGAAAAATAGTAGGGAATAAAATGTCAGTGCGTTAATTTAGTAAACTAGAATTCAGTATCAATTACAAAGGAAAACGTTTGAGTCCCATAGGAGGGCGCAACCGACAATGGCCACCGATCTGTCAGACAATTTACTGTTCTAAAGTCAATAAAAAAAGAAGCAGTGTTAGCTTTGAATGCGGCAAAATCACTTGAAAAAAGCTGGATAGTTAGATTCGGTAGCCACGCTGAATTGCCGAAAAAGTTTTTTAAAAAACATCAAAATGGTGGTACTTTTCGGTTGAACTCAATGATATAGCTATTTCAAAAAATTAGGGACAACACATTATGTGACAAGTTTGCACTGACATATTACCGAAGGAAATAAAAACAAGTAAAAAAATCATATTCGGGCGTTGTACCAAAAAAACTTGAAAAAAGAAAGAAAGAGTGAAATTTCGATAAACTATAAGATTGGGCCGCTGTGACCCTTTCTCCACTTTCCATTTTGCGCCGGTATTGTAAGCATTGAGCAAAAAACCCAATGTTTTTATTTTCGAAAATAAAGGTGTGCTAGTTTGTATTGTACTGTAAGCGTGTCCTCTAATCGATTTGACCCAATTTCAATAACAAGCTGTGTGCAAACACTTTCAATATTTTTGCGAAATTCAAAAAAATATATTTTAATTATTGTAACTGGGAGAATGCTTGCCGTAGGCATTATCTAGACAGATGGACGAACATTCCCGATTCAGATAGATTCAGAACTTAATGCTGACCGCAAATTTATCTTCTTCACAACGTCTTTAAAAAATTTTTGTCGATGCTGCAAATGTTTTGCCCAACGTCTCGGAAGTCATTATAAACAAATAAGAGAAGTTATATTTGAATAATTTATATCACATTAAGAGAAAAAAAAATGTCGAAACTGAATTATTTTTTTACATGACGAGAATACCTTTTATCCTTTTGGAACCTTTGCTAATTTTGGTACACTCTGTTATTATATAATCAAAGTTTATGGAATCAAAAGAAAAAATGACTGAAACTTTCTGATCGGTATATTTGTTATTTATGATATAAATTCACAAAATTTTGAAAAGAGGCAACTAGTAGTCACGTGTTAAGCGACACGTGCTGTCCGTTAAAAACAGTATTCAGTTTCCCACACTTGTCACATTGTGCAGGGGTATAAAATTGTTGGCCCTTCGTTTCAATTTCTTTGAATGTTAGGAAACTAACTGAGATAAAGTAGAAGCATCTAAATTACTGAAAATTTAATTGTTGAAATTTTTAATTCAATACATATTTAAATTTAATTATAATTATTTTAAACGAACATAATTCTGAGAAAGTTTACGAGAGTTTTACGGCCATCTTTATACTCATTAGCTACATAAACCCTACCCGTTTTCCATACGAATTTGACACAACTGCTTTACCGTAAATGTGCGTATATGTGCTTCTATTGAACGCAAACGTTTGCATGCATACAAGTATACATGGAATTTGATTATAAAATACAATGTCTTACAACATAATTAAGCTCAATATGATAATACGCGTTCTACTTAATTCTTTTTGTGTGTTAAATAGTTGTTTAGGAACGTAAACCTATACTGCATTGATTGACCCTAAATGTAAACCAGTATTTTGAATAAAGTCCGCTGTACTCTCGCTCACTCTACACCCAGATAGCGCATATCTTAAGGTAAATTTTGAATGCCCACTGCTTAGGTTTAATATATTTTGGTGGATGAACTCAATTTGTTGCATAATTTAATTTACCAGCAACCATATAAGCTGTAAAACAATACAACACATGGTATGGTATTAGAAAGTATTGCAGTACAACGAATTATTCATTTCTAACGGTGCTTTAACTAGGGAGAGATATTGTTTTCTATTTTGATATTAAACATTAAAAATGTTTCGACCCATTTGTCTACACTTTTTGTTTTGTACATTTCGAATGTTTCGCTGCGGGGCGTTGATGTTGCGAAAGTCAAAGATTCGACAAGCTCTCAATTGTTCAAGTAAAAAAATCGAGAGGTAAAATGTTATGGCCAGAAAAATAGAATAGCTTCTGCTGGTTTCTTGGTGAACAAGAAGAGGGAGAGCTTTATTGGTAAACAATTTTTAGAAATAGATAGGTTTGACGGGAGAGAGCAATGCCTCAGAATCATAGCGAAACATAAACAGCTAAAGCTAAGTTAATTTCTTTTATTACAAAAGTTATCCATCATCGAAGGATGAGGGGTATATTCATTTGTGAAACTGTTGGCAACGCCCAGAAGGAAGCTTCATCGGCTCCACAAAATATATATATTCTTGGTCAACATCAAATTCTGAGTAGAATTAAGTATATCCGTCTATGCGCTTATCCGTTTCTCCGTCTGGGTAATCTTTTGCAAATATTCCCCTGAACGCAAAAACGAAAATATCGGCTGCATATCTGTATAACAATTTCGAAGTAACCTAAACTTTTCGAGAACACGCCTACAACGACCGCACCTAACGAAAACTTTTACTTTGAAAATAGAAGAAACCAGCTGCGCCACTCCACACTATAGAGCATGAAAATTTAACTCTTTTACCAGCTTAGTTATTTTTAGGATAAAGGTGATGAGCATAAAAGATTTAGTCACGACCAAATATAATTTTTTTACGTCTTCTATATTTGATACGAAATAGGGTTCCTCATTGTTAAAATATGCACTCTGGCAATGTTAATTAGATAGTTTGACGTCTGTATAATAAACGGTGTTGTATGATAAAAAGACGCAATGAACATTTTGCACAGGCAAAAAAATTATGTAACACATGGACGCATTTAAGCGGTCATTTTCTACGATTTTTGGTGGTAACTAAGTTAAAAACATCAGCTTTCATGCTGTCGTTAACATAATCAACTTTAGCATATAACCCAATTAAAAAAAAATTTAAGAAAGATTTCACAACCGATACCAACAAAAATAAATCGAAAAATTCAAAACCTCAAAGTTCACCTGCATAAACAAGATGTGATCAGTTTAATCATTTTTTAATAATTTAATTCTGCATGTAGTTTCAAGAAGTTCAGTCTATGTGGCAGCAAGCATTAGTTCAATAAAAGAGCTTTTAAGCCAAGATTGTCGCAAAACTTAACGAAGACTAAGGCATGCTAAGGCATCACTATGACTGCAGAGTGTTCAGTCTTGGATAAACGTTCAATGGTGAAGCGATTCAACCCATAATTCAAACTTCTTGCCTAACTTGATACCTGCGTTCATCTTGCCACAGGAAGTATCTTAGAGATACAATCGCAATACTTAAAAAGCCATTCATAACATCATCTCGGGCGATTTATACACATGGAACTAAACTTGGCGGCCGTTAAAAGCCCACCACTGAAAACAAGCCAAATATGATAAAAATCCCGCATCAGGACGTTGTAAAATAAGCGATCGCATCTCTTTCGAAATTTCTGCGCTTTTCCATAAAGTTATCGTCAATTATAGAGATTGTTGTGTAAACATTTTGACGAAGCAATATAAGACACTAACTCTGGAAGAGGGCTTATTGTCATTTTCATACCGAGTTCTTATTTAACGGCAGAGTAACCTTAAGTATTGTCTAGTATTAATGCGCGTCATTTAAATGTGTTGATTTTTCGCTAGTTTTTCGTCTGGTTTTCGAGCAGCACATATATTAGTCATTTAATTAGGGGATCGGTCAATGTTGACCCTCTTTCTAACCAGGCTACGACTTATCACAATGTAAAGAAGTAATAAAGTTATATTCGGTTGGGGCCCAATCTTGCATATCCACCACCATTACAAGGTTTGAGGCCCCATGCTTTTGGTTATTATCATGAAAACCGACTGGGGTAGAATTTATCTTTCATCTTCTACTTCAATAAAAGGTATTGTTAAAAAAATTAAGTTTACGACGTCTTGACGCCCACCATAACCTCAAAAAATTAAAAAAATAGAAAGTTGTATCACTTACAAATTTAGGTGCGCAAAGCCGACATTTTCCATTTTTGCACATAAATAGCAGAGTTTTCCGTAAAGTAAATGTGAAAAATGTCAGTCCTTTATCCCTTATAATTTGTGAGTAATGAGCAAAAATCCACAAACTTTTGTTTAGAAAAACGGAGTTGCGCTGAATTTACACTTTACTTTACACTTTACTATGGGCGTGCACCTCTGCGGCAAATTGGGCCAATTTCCAATACCAATCTGCGTACAAAAGCTTCTAACGCTCCCACCAAATTTGAAGCAAGAAAATAGCAAAATGGCCGCAGCCTAGTGGGTGTGCCTAATTAGCAATATGCCTTTATCGGACGAGCTATAACTACGAGCAAAGTGAACTCTACCACATTTAGATTTGAGCTCGCGAACATTGATTTGGTAGTCGCTATTCTTACCTACTCGTCTACTCATGCGGATGCCATACGTACCCCGTTGCGAACATTCAGTACTCACCGCTGATCGAAGTCACTCTGTGAACCGTGAGCGGCTAAACTGATAGGAGTCAGGATTCAGTATTCTTTGTTAGTATTTCCATTCTTAAGACTTCGAGAAGTGTGCAGAAAAACGACGCACAGGAGTATTTCAGATGTTGCCGTAATCAAAAATAAGTCAGGTATACAGTACAGAGTCTAAAATTCGTACTTTAAAATATTTTAATCAGACTCCGTACAATCCTGGTGAAAATAATCAAAATAATAAAACCAACGTCACGACTTGACAAGTTTAGAAAATGCCTTTCGCTTGTTTAACAATATCTGTAGAGTATGGCGTCTTCAATCTAAAGTGAAGGTATTTGCGGCTGTCGTACGCATCGTTCATTCACTTATTAGCTTATATCAATTAAAGCTTCTTATCTCAAGTTATTTTCAACTTCGCAATCAGATAAGCGAATGGATGCCGTTAAATTGATTAGTTGTGTGCTTTCCAATCCTAATTTTCAGGTGCTGTTAACGGTGTGATAAAATTAAGACATCAATATTTTTCAGTGTCAAATATATAAGTGACTGTATCATAAACTATTCCAAATCGGTGACGATGAGATCCTTGGCGTTTACAAAGTTTAGTTATTGTGAAAAACAAAAATAATGTATTTTCTCGTCCATTTCAAGGAAACGCTTGGCAAATTCTCGAGAAGATAGACGTCGGCTATGGAGATCGTTATCTTTAAAATGCTTTTTGTTTTAGTCACCTAGACAAGTCTGACGTTCAAGACGACACTCAAAGGCCAAAACAAATTGATGCCTCTGAAGACCGAAATTGACCTCAACCAACTATTTCGACACATTCTGTATTTAATATATTATTATGGCATAGAACGTAATTCTGAATTAATTCAACATATACGTAGGAAAACATAAAGTATTAGCAAGTTTCTTCTAATTTACATTAAGAAAAGGAGTATAAGAAACTTTTTAAAATAGAACAAATGTGGGCGCTCTCAAGAAGCTTATTGAGTTAACCATGTCCAATCCTGGGCGGGTCAATGTTTACGTCTGCGAAAGCTGCGCAATGAAATGACAATTTAGCGTGAGAGTTTTTGTTAATGGTCTACATTCGAGCGAAAATAGACCCATAACGTCTTAAGAAATGAAAAAGAAAAATCTAGAATAAGATCTACACTTATATAGATCTAAGTCCATCTGAAAATGATTGTGGCGGGCCATGGAAAACTGAAGGTTGTGCGTTTGTAGAATACGGGATGAGTGCTCATATATGAAAGCTTTCTTCCTGGTTAAAACATTCATCGTACATGCAAATGATACTATATAAGGACGTAAAATTATTTTACCCTGTCCGTCTATCTATACTAGAATAAACGTGAGAAGGACTTAATAGGTCTTTGTAGGAACTAAATAGGCATACTCCTAGGTATTATTCTATCTAGGCTAGAAATCATTATTCCCTAAATACGCTAGATAATTAGCTCTGTTTCCATTTTATCTTAGTGTTTGTGTAATTAGTCATTTGCACACCGGATGTTTTACACATCACTACACGAATTATATACACCGATCTATGTTATATTTCGTTTTCAAAGTCGTTATTTGCGACTTATCCCTTATCTATAATTCATTACATTTATTTATACCTTGTTCCAAATAGATGTACTACACTTGTATTAAATACTTCTTATTTATTTAACTGATTGAGGTACATTAAGTTTTCTCTAATTCATTAAACCGTTTTATCAGGAGAATATAGACTTACTACGGAACAGGCTTGGTTGTGAGCACATGCCTGCTTAGGTTAAAAGCTGAAGTTAGAAGAAGGGCAGAGGGAAAATCGGACAACTACATTATCTTGTTATCAATTCAGTGGCGGGGTTAGGCGATTTCTAAATCTTATTCGAAATCATCTGATTGACCCTCGCACAATATCACACGCAACTGTCACGTCCACCATGGTCGCATTTTAAAATACTCAACTTAATGTTACTCTATACGTAGAAACACACTTAACTTACAGTGTGGTACAAAACCCAAATCGACTTTCATCTTCATAACACATAAACATTACTCCAAACTCCTCTTCCTAATATTCTTTATTAGTCTATAATATTATTAATTTGATGTTCGGACTCTTATGAAGATCATTCATTTATTTACCATATATACCACTTGTGGTACAGGGTATATTACCTAGCGCGGTCCTATATAACAACGATAAGGGCTTAAGATAGACCCACCTTCGACCCACTCTGGTCGATTCAGAATCATAAGCTGAATTGATCTAAGCCTGTAAATTTCTGTTCACGCTAAAGATCTGCCCATGTAAATTTGTGTTTAGGCTACAGGTCACAATCTTTGAGATATTTCGATGAAATTTAGTACAGTGACGAATTTTGACCCAAGGACGAACGCTATTGAAAATGGTTTGGATCGGTGCACTTTTTTGACAACTACTCATATAATGCCCTATTCTGAAAATTCTGAATTCAAAATTTATCAGCAAAAGTGGCTAAGTAATAGTATTTGCGCATTCCAAATAGATATGAAAACTTTGGACCAGCTGGGGCAATTTTTGAACTGCCTCACATACTGAAAACTGAAGTTCACACGACGAGAAGATATAATTTTCAATGCTTCATGATGAAAATTATATTATAATAATAATTTAACATAAAAAAATGAACTGTACCAAATTTAAACCTTCTCGGCCTTTTATTTGGATCCTGCTCTAATAAAGATTTTCGTCAAAATTAACTCTTTGTCATTATATGAGAAGAGGTTCAAAATATTGCTCCAGCTGGTTCAAAGTTTTCGCGCCAATTTAGAATACCGAAATACTATTACCTAACCACTTTTGTCGAGAAATTTTGAAAATTGCAATTTTTTCCCATATAACGACTTTTCAAAATAGAGCGTTATATGAGGAGTCGTCCAAAAAATTGACCAATCCAGACCATTTTCAATAGCGTTCCTATTTGAGTGAATGCACCTCAGTGTACCAATGTTCAGTAAAATATCTCAAAAATTGCAATTTGTAGCTTGAACACAAATAAATATGAACACCTATCAGACGGACAGACATCAGTCGGACCAACGGACAGACCGGCTTAAATTCATTCACAAAATGATTCAAAATGAAAGTAGGAGATCCGTCAAAATTTACCTATAAAGCTCCAAACTTCTTATACGCCACTTATAGTATTTTAATTTGTATCGTAACATAATAGGTCTACTGTGTTCACCCATGGCCTCGCCCTACAGCATTAGGATTCTTAGGAATGGAAATGAATTCTTTGGGTCGGGGCACTATACTGGATATGGTCTAATGAAGTGTTTCCAAGCACCTTGTGTGTGTAAGAATGCTGTTTGATCACAACGTTGTAGCCCCATTTTAATGTAGGGTGCCACTTTTTTGTCTAATAACATTATTTGTCTCTATCCCAATTGTTGTACGATGTACGTGACTTGCTGAGCTAGCTAGTTCGTGAGATGTAGTGGAATTTTATATTTTGGCTCTAGGGCACTGCCCTGATATGTACACGTCAAAGACTAGTACGTCCTTACCCTTTAACAAACATGCAGACGGACTAAACCTAACCTACCGAACGCGCATACTCTAAGCCTTTCATTACCCACCCTATGGTCTTCTTCGCCCCATGGTTTCTATTGGAGAACACGAAGTTTGATCCGAAGACCTCTCTAAATCTAAATTCCTCTTATAACTAAGAATTTAAATGCTTACAAATTTTTTTTTTTAATATTTTTGTTTCATCTTTTTCACTTTTTTTTAATTAATAATTATCCAAAAAAAAACAAATGTTATGCTTCCTAATCAAATACATACAAACAGAGAGTTATTCAAATGTAACGCTTATTACTCAATAACCGTAAAAACACCTGTTTATCTGACAAATTCGCTGCAATACAATATTTAATTTATAAAGACGAACGTATGAAGCCATCTAATTCAAATCATCCACATACAAGCAGCGATTATCGCGTTGCGTTTAGCTGCTGTTATTAAATATTGTAGCCGTTGTTATTATACATTGTAGTTGTTGTTATTATATATTACTAAAATAGGTCTTTATATAGGGAGTGGTCAACCATATAACGGTATCTACAGGTCACAATTTTTGAGATATTTTGATGAAATTTGGTACAATGATGTGATCTGACACAAGGATGAACGTTATGGAAAATGGTTTCGAGGGGAGGAGAAGCATGTTCTACTGACTTCTAGGAATTTATTTTCTGCACGGTAGAGGCTGAAAAACCAATTAGAGAACAACTTGTTTTAAGCTTTTTAAAACATCTACCCCCGCGATCCCTTATCCTTTTTAGTTCGTTACCAAACCAGACTAGGCAATCATTACTGCTTTCCTTTTTCCAACGCAAAGCACGAACAGCGATATTGCGTCTTTGAACATTTTTGAAATACTATTACGCAATGACCAGACTTTTATTCGTCACGTGACTTGACATTTATACACTGACAGTTAGTACAGACACCTAGGCAATATACATCTTTGGGAATAGCTCTTTGGGAATGAAAAGAGAATTTTAACTGGGTATACGAGGTGTAACAATTAAGTTTGGTGATTGCGGTTATAGTTAGAGACTTGTTGATGTTCATTCCTTTTTCAAGAAACATGGGATAAATAGAAATCGCCTAATACAATTGTGATATCTATAATCTTTGAAGAATCATAAGAAGCTGCAAATGAAAATATATTTCCGAAGTCAATTGGCGTCCATAGCAAAGTGTTGAAGTGCAAATGAAATAATAAATAAAACCAACTTTACATTAGTTATATATATATCTAAAAAAGTTGTTATTATCACTCAGGAGATTCACAGGCGCTCTTCATATCAAAGGAACTCAAAAACAGTGAAACAAGTTCCTTGACAAAAGAAAAGGGCATTAAAGCTCTTTAAGTAAATGAAAAGTAAAACAATAAGAACATTTATTTTTCTTAAAGCAATTAATTACAGTATATTAATGATGTAAAAATTGTAAATCAGTCATTGACTTTGTTTCGCCATCTATTTCATTCACAAGAACACCTGTATTTTTCTCGCTATATTACGGGATTAAAGGGCTTTTGTTTAATGCAAAGAAATATTTCACTTGTAAGGCCCTTAACCATGTGCGTACGTAAGTAAACTTGTTTCAGTTTAGTCACTGGTTTCCGTACATAGATTGGAGGATATATTAATTTCATCATTTCGTTTGCCACATATGAAAGCATATGAATTGCTATTGTCCGGCATATATACATAACTGACTTACCATAATTTGTCCCCTGAAACTTAGCTTTATGGTAGATCTTGACTATCGAACTCTGCTTACAAGTTCAATTCTCAGATACACATGTGCCGATTTTCAGCTCATGTGATTTCAAACTTTTCAATCAATGCATGGAAGAATACAAAAAAATGATTTAATTTGATCTAACATTTCTCTTTGATAGGCCTATAAAATATACTACACATACTTTAGGGTACTTCTTATTTAAGCTTTTATTAAAAAAATTACTTTCGTGATTGCTAATCAATATCTGTGATGTATTTGCCGTCGTACAAACAAGATTTGACCTGTATAGATATGTTTCTTCAAAATCTGAAGACAATAATATAAATTGTATCTAGATCTATGGTTTCTCAGTAACATGAAGGAAACATTATGTAAGAGTAGATATTAAAAAGATTGGTTGAAGTTGTTTTGAAATTAACCTTGCGCAAAGAGGGCTGGGACGGCAGCTAGGACGATAGCTGGGTCCTGATGAAATCAAAACTGCTTATATCATTTTTACTTTTACTAAATAAAATTTTTTAAGTGAGACTTACTTGTAAATCTACATCACGAGTCGCAAACATCCGCTCGTTTCTATTAGAGTTCCAAGTGCATCTGATTGGGTGATAGTAATAATGAATTCACCAAAAACTGCGCACTATAGTCTCTTGATTTGGCGAAGTGCCACAATTTTACCAAAATTTGGATACAACGTTCATGTCAAATTACGCATTGACTGCTAGTTCGGCAGTTTTGATGTTTTCTAGATGAACTCTACTTGTTCGGAACTTTGATATAATTGAATGGATATAAACTCGTTTTGTATAGTTAGATATATATAAAAAATTCAATTCAAGCCTACAAGGTTCTCACAATTGCATTTATTGCTAACCTGGTTATTCAAGCCATAAACTGTTGCTATCTATAAAAAGGACTTAACACAGTGTTTATTGTTGTTTCCGTTTACAGAAAACTTCAGCTTTTACTGTAAACGATGAGGCTTATGTAGGCTTAAGCAACAGCATTAACCGGTTTTTGTTGTTGATGTTGTTACATGAAGTTTAACTAAGATAAAAATCAAGACTCTTTTATTTTAAATATTTTATTAGGTTTTTCAAGTGAAATTCACACTATTTCTCAATATCGATCAATTAGTTCTCAATACAATTGCTCATGATTTCTTCTTACTTTAACTAAAAGTTTAGTTATTTCTCTGATATGCTATGTTTGAGCTTTTACTTTTTCTCTACAAGGAAAACAGTTTATTATGTACTCAACTTTTGTGAACAGGTACTGAATAAGAAACTATTTATTGAAATCAGAATA
>CCAG010013486.1:0-17250 GCA_001077435.1 Glossina morsitans morsitans | reverse complement strand
CACGTTAGTGCGCAGCTTGAGTTCTTTTTTTTTTTTTTTCTATGCACTTACGTTTCTTCTTCCCCTTTAAGAGACAACAACCAAAAAAAAAAAAAAAGAAAACCCATTGGATTTTATTTTTCTTTTTGTAAGTGTAACCATAACTAAATTGCCTTTTCAGCGTGTGATATGCAAATCTCGGTTTTATCTTGTAAGGAATTCAAAAGCAACGTAACAATAACAACAACGTTTTATGCAAAACGATCGGCAATTTGTTGCACATTTGATTCCTGTTGTTTATGTTGCATTAGATAGGTTTTTCACTTAGCCTACCGAAACGAATTCGTGGAAAAATTTGTACTTGTCCGTTACAACTAAATAAGGTGACATAGCAGCACCTTTTTTGGCACAACATAACCGTCACCGATTGTTTAACCTATACGATAAACACTATCATACTGTGTTTTGATATTTGTTACAATTTATTTCTAAATGTGCGATTAAGCAGAAGGACATGTTCACGTAAGTACCTCTTTTGTATTGAAAATGTGTCTGATCGCAAGATTTGGTTTAGTTTTCAAATTTTGCCCAAATAATCTAATACTGAATACTGATCAACTCAAGCCAGCGTACTCCAATTGTGAAGTTTATATATTTTAGATATTCTTTAAACGCAGTCGTCATACGTTTATAAAAAAAGTTTCTTATGGCATCTGATATCAACGATTTTCATAGTACAAATAAACGATTGGCGGACGGACGGACAGACCGGAGCATATAACCCAACAAAACCAAGCACATGCCTACCCTCTAGTGCTGTACATAGTTGCAATTTGAAAACTCTCTGCCCCCCCCCCCCCCCACTTATTATTACGAAAACACAAGAAGGCAAGACTTACCTGATTTTCTAGTAGAAAAAAACCCCATTTGCTGACATTTGTGCACCCAAGGAAGAGAAAATCGTATAATTCAAGCCACAAAACACTGCGACATGTCCTCTTCTTTTACTTTACTTTATTTAATTCACCGCTCGCCTGCAAATATTTGATAGAAAGACATCTGTTTTAATCTTATTCCTTCGAGATCGTTTTCAAATTTCGAAAATAAATTGTTTTTCAGATATTTTCTTTTTTGTCTTTTTGTGTTTGTTAGAGGAAGTGGATTAGGCCTGTATGTATCGATTTAGACCCATACATAATTCACTAACATAAAAAGCGGTGCGTAGGTGATATGAATCCGATTTTATGGTACGTGAGTAACTAACACGTTTTTTAGAGTGATTTTTTTTTTTTAATTTTTGGTGATGCTTATGTTTGTTAAACAAGCGACATTATGCACCGCAATCATTCCCAAAGTCTTCAGTACAGTGTGGTTCGATGGGTATTCCGGCAGAGAGTGCCGGAGAAATGAAAGTATAGGCGATCTGTGTTAATGGACAAAGTTATGAGTAAAAGAAAGTTTAGAAAGAAAATCAGCTGATTTGATAAAAGTTAATATACGAAAGATATTTTGTTCATTTTAGAAATCTACAGAGTGATAATCGAACAAATGTCAAGCTATCGATAATCGAAAAGTACAAAATGTAACATAACTGAATAATGTAAGAATAAATGAATGTTACACATCTCAGCGAATTTTCGATTGTTGATTAGAAGAAGAAGAAGAAGAATAAATGAATGTATGAATGTATGAATGTTATCATTTCTCTGTTCATGTTTGTGTCTGTTTACCTAATTATTTTCTTAAAAAATTATCACAAATTTTTACTACGTTTAACAAGATTTACGCGCCCGTGTTATAATAAAAAAAAATTACTGATTGGAGATGATGTTCTTGTAATGAGAGTTTGTCGAAAGAGAAATAGCATGTGAAAAATAACAAAGAGGGAGTGTTTATTTTGCTAAAGGGAGCATAAAGCTATAAAATACGTTCTTTAAAACATATCCCTGTACATTTCACATTTAAGATACGAACTAAGCATTAATTAACACTAATTCTGACGTATTTTACAGCTTATTGTTCTCTCTCTAGAGAAATAAGCAACAAATTAAATCAACTACTAAGGAAAAGTGTATGCGTTTAATGAACAGGGATTATAAATGCGATGTAATTATTTTCATTACACGATATATATCTTCATTACTAGTGCGACATAAAACTATTGCTGCAACCTTCGTCCGTTGAGAAAAATATGAGATTTCGTTTTTACTTATTATGAGCTAGAATTGTTTATGTCGAGCTTTGGCCGACTAAATCAATTTTGGGAACACGCATGTTGGAACAACAGCTGTAAGGCAAAACGAAAAACGTACGGACGGACGGATGAATCCAAGAACTTACTTAAATCGACGGTAATAGCTATATGTTGTTTTTGCAATGCAAGAGTATATCGAGTGTATTCCTACCTCCTGGTAGTGGGTATAAGAATTACAAAATCTCCCCCCAGAGAAAGTCTTTTTCCACTTTGCTACAACGTATAAAACCGGCCCTTACCACAATTTTTCTACAACGACAATGTTTCCAAATGGGGACGAGGTTATATTAAGAGAAAAAAGAAATAACAAATGTGCAGCTATCATCATCATCATCGGCAAGTGCAATCTGTGCACAGTCGCTTATAGTTATGCATATGCAATCAAATATAATTCAATGTCTGGTCGATCTATGCAATTTTTTTATATGTTTGAGTGTTTGTTTTTTTTTTCTTTGTTTCGTCCATTCTTTTACGTGCACTTTTCACCGAAATGATTAACAAACGTCAACGAAAAAAAGCTTAATTAGGCGCCAGTAAGTCGTCTCTATTGAATGCCACAAGATATCCATATGCATAAGCGTTTTTCTATTGCAATTGCTTTGGAATATTAATAGTAAATTAATTGATTTTTTTGTTTTTGAAAAAAAAAAAAAAAACAAAAATAATATGAAAAGAGCAACAAAAATGGATAGAAATTTATATGTTTTTCTAACATAAACAATTTCAAAGCAACTGTAACAGCCAACGAATGAAACAGACCACAGGCAGGCTGACAGGCTGTTTATATGAATATGCATGCATGACTGTGCCTATGTGTTTAAATTAAGCGCCACTTGCTGGCAGTGCGCTTTTAAAATGTGATTTTGAAATTGGTTTCATTGCTTTTTTTTCGACAGAGCACAAAAAGGCGGGGGTGTCTTCATATAATCATTCCGCTTGTAACGCACAGAAATGTATGCCAGAGTCGCTTACGCGTCGCTTTGCTTTGCACAAAGAGTGCGTCTACTTGTTCATTTCGTCTGTCTCTCTGTCCATCCATTCATGGGTTTCGCATCTCTAGCTGCATGTCCAACTATTGTCACCTTTGTCTAAAGTTTTGTGTGTTCATCGACTTTTTTTCTTGTTCGTTTCTCTGCCTATCTACTAACGGTATTGTCTCCACCGCCAATCGAAATTTCAAATACAAATACAGCTGAGATATGTCATTAAGCATCCCTAGTGGTCGGAATAATTTATAAATATTTACCAGTAAATGAAGACTTGAAATTTTTCAAAATCTTCAGTTTTCAAATTTAACTCTCAAAGGATTACCAGAGTCATATAAACAACTGCTGGGGAATTTATTTAAATTGCTTTGATTGCGATCGTTATGTGAGCATCAGAAGTGTGTTTTAATTTATTTATGACTAATGACGATTTTAAGAAGAAAAATTAGAGTGTTGTTGTAGGGTGTTCGAAATTCTTCGATTTCTGGCGTTTTTTATCTGGAGTCTCTTTTCTCCAATTGTGCTGCGATTACTTATGCGGACATTGGCGCCAACACTTAAACAAGCGTTCATAAATATTAGAAATATATCGATGCGCATGTGTGTGGCATAAATACTTGTTTATTAAATAAACATTTCGTTGATTTGTTATTAGTAACGAGAAGTTATTGTAATAATTTATTAAGCAAAAAATTAAAGACAAATAGGTGGTGGAAGGAAACACAATCAACCAACCGTCAATTTTAACAATTTAAAAATCACTCTTGCCCTTACATATAGACTTTCCTTCACACTGTCCTAAAACGTTTCTCTTCCCAGAAAATCCAGTTAATTCTTAATTTCCAAAGAGCACGGGAGAGAGCATTTAGTTTCCTTTGAATTGAGTGGAAAATGTTCTAAATTCATTTTAGTTCACTGAAAATCTTCAGATGACAGCAGTTGTAAAAATTTGAATCAACAATTTATGCCTTCAGCTTTTTCCGCGCCGATCCTTTCTCGCTGATCATCATTGCCTTTGCCGAACGTAGCTTATAAATCTTTTGAAATTTTCTTTTTCATTTTCATTTCCATTTCCATTTCCAAATTTTCTAGGAAATGCCTTTACAGGGAAAATCCTTACATAGAGCCGGCTGTAAACTCTTTAATCAATCAACAATAGTACACGCAAGTGAAGAAGGGTACAAAAATAACGAAACCTCTTTGGCGGCTCGAGGTTCCACAAACAAAAGAATACATTATTCAATAGTAATCAACATGATGACTACGATGATGTTGCTTGCCGCTGATGAGAATGAGGAATAAAGACGGCAATCGTCATCATCATCGTCGTCATCATATGCTTAAGATTTGTTTGACTGAAATAAAAGCAAAAACAACAAACTAAAGAGGAATAATATATAAAAGCTCTTAAAAACCTTACATATGTATATATGGAATAAAACGCCTGTCTCCCACCGCTGCACATCAATTGAATTGAAAAAATTTGCATTTCAATGCAATTTTCCACACATGCAGGATTACATTGAGTCGCTCAGATGAAGTGCATTCATACCACACTAAATCCAAAGAACGAATAAAGAAAACCGATTCAGCTAACCTTTGAAGTTAAGCGGCATCGATGCAATAACGTTGCTCGTTGTTGCAACTTTTTGCTGTTCTTTAAACTTCTTTCGACGACGATTGCAAAAAAAAAAATCGGCTTAAATTCAAGTGATGTACGCCATTTTTTATGAAATGGAACCATGGAATATAACAAAAAAAAAAAACAAAGAAAAAGAAAAAAAAGCGCAATTTTAGTTGAGTTTTTGTGCGAGCTGCGACGACCATAAAAATGAAAAAAAAAGCAACCGCAGCAGAAAAGTGGCTGGCTACTGTCTTACGCAAACTATGCATTTATTGTACTCTACGTACATTTATGCCCTCATATATGTACGCTATTTTGAGGCGATATCAAGCCATTTCGTGGAATCACAAAATTGACATGGTCTGGTCAACCAAATAAACTAACCTTTATGTACATGTACACATACATGTACATGTAGATATGTTTATGTACAACAATGCAATTCAATGGTTGCTATAGCTGTAGCTGTAGCTGATGCTGATGCTGATGCTGATGCTGATGCTGATGCTGCTACTGATGTTCTCGTTGTGTTGTTGGACAAAGAACGATTGAAAAAATGTCGCCAATTGAAGGATAAGTTGCAGTCAACAATGTCGATAGAAGCCAAAGTGTATTTATTCTACAAAATGGCTAAAGATTTCAAAAGCTAAGAAAATATACAAAAACATACACACACACAAACACTAGAGATGCAAGCATATATGTGCATTCAAATAAAAAGTCTACCAAATAAATCGTCTTGTTAAAAAAGCTAAATTTTGTGGGAAGTTTTCAGATTGTTTGTGCGCGCGTTTGCATCGTTTCTTTTTTATCCATCTTTCTTCTTCTCTCTCTCTCTCTCTCTCTCTATCGCCCTCTCTCTCAATATATCAAAGCTGAGTAAAACGCCGACAAAGCTTGCTTGTAAAGCATTGTTGTTGTGAAGTTTTGGAATTGTTAAGTGTTTTGTAGATGAAAGCCGCATGTCTACGCAGATAACAACTCTGTTTTTTGTAGATTTTTATGTACGTACGTATATGTCTATATCTGCATACAAAGATCAGATTATTTAATAAGTGTGTTTGTGTTTGTATATCAATGTCTTGTTTTTTTTTTTTTTTTTTTTTTGTTTATTTGTAATTTCAGATCTTAAAAGTGGGTAATTAGCCTATAAAATGTCAGCTGTAGCATGCATTAATCAAGTTGCTCTGTAGGTCCTTTACCGTGATGGGAGAAACAAGTGTTGTTAGTTTGTTCGTTTCGTTTTAGTTATGTTGCATGTTTTGTCGTTTCGTCTGGATACCTTTTTTTTAACTAATTTGTTAAATCTGCCATGATTTCCTTCATGTACATACGTCGGCTTTATATGTTCCTTACTGATTATTGCGATGATTAAGCGAAAAGAAAAAGTAGTAAAACATATTTAAATCGGGAATTCGCTCTCTCGCTCTCTCTCTCTATCTATCTCTCTCTCTCTCTCTCTCTCTTTCTCTATCTCTCTGATCCTTTTCAAGATAAAACTGATAAACTTTATACCGAACAAGGAGAAGCGTAGAAAGTATTTAAATGAAACTTTTAAATAAAACAAAAAAACAGCCGGTGCATCCCATTAAAATATTTAAAAGCATATATGGGTCAACCTCAAGAACAACTGAGGCAAGTATTGATGCAAATCGTATCATTTAGCGAAGCTTAACAAAATACGAAACACACAAAGAGATTTCGCTTCCTTTGAAGCGACTCTAAGATACACATAACTTCCGGAGCATTTTATTGTTTATTGATGTCCCAACTAATCGATCGTTTTCTCAAATTTGATCTGCGATCATGGGAGCTAAGAACGTATTCACCGCTTTACGGGAACTCAACAGCAGTCTGGCAGCAGGAGTGGACGGACGGACAAGTAGAATATGATATACGTATATGCATAATACACGTTTTCATTTCTAATGAAGTTTGGGGTAATCGTAGATATTAGATTAGATGTCAATATTTGATGGCAGGGCTACGCAATAAATCTCAAAATCTCGCTGAATTTATTCTTTCTTTTCTAATATCGAGCATATAAGCAAAATAGTCGTAGACAATTCAGACATCTTAGCTCTAACCATCTTGTTGGTGCCTATGTTTAGAGTCGAAGTACGCCACATAGTTCACACATGAAGTTCAACACTGCACGTCATGCATCCCAAACACAAAATTATCACATGACCCATATCAGAGATTTACTCTACAATTTTGTTCTTTCAATCAATCAATAGGCTTCGTCAAGATATTATGAATAAAGCCAAAAATATTACGAATAAAGCTGTCATTGACCAAATCATATGCGTACGAAGATTATATATATCCTTGATTCGGGGAAATTGAAAGAGAATCATTTAGCCAAGGCTCGGAAGTAGAATTTCAATTCATAACGCCATGTGAACAGAAGCACTTGTGAACATCAAACTTGCACTCTACAAAGTATGACAGAAATTCCATGAAGCTAGCAGCGATAGTTGAATATATCGACCGTGGATATCGTCATCTAGCTATCTCTTCTTTCAGCCTCTAATTTAATTTAAAAAGAACTGAATTGAAAACGTATCACAGTTTATTCAGCCGCAAGTGATTGTAATGCCAATACGTTCAAAATTGAAGAAATAATTCCCACTTTGTGGAAAAATCTTTAGCTGCCAAACGGAGTTTAATTTAAATATATTTACAACATCCACCACCAACATGGGCCTAATATGGATATAATTGCCATTAATATTCTTTTCAAGTATAATGCATACAATATGTCCTCGACTGAACATGAACGTGAGTCGCATTTCTTCCCACATTCTATCCGCTGCATTGATCAAAGGGTTCATTTGTAAAATTATTTGAATACCAACGACTTTCATAGTACGAGTAAAAGGCGAACGGACGGACGGACGGACGGATATCAACAGACTAATTCATAAATATTATATCTAAAATTAGTATACGACCATCCTCCAGTACTAGGTATAATTGCAGTTTGAAAATTCCTGATTGAAACCTTCTGTCTCCAAAAATAACGATATTCGTGAGTAGACGTCGCTTAGGTTCCATTTCCAAGGCTTACATCCATCACAAGTAATAAAAAATTCCCTGAAGTATTATTATTATTATTATTATTATTATAATTTTAGATTAATGAAATAAATTCTTAGACTAAAAAAGAAGACATTGAGCACTAGCGACACAGGCTATCGGCTCTAATTTATAAAAATGTACATTAGATAGTGAGCCTAGTAGTTTTAATAAAGTGATATATTGAATCGATATTCTGTTCTGAAGCTGATTTTAGAATGTCCAACGGGTTAATCGTTCCAAAAGCAATACTTCTAGCCAAGGGAAAGATAAGACAGTCGCAGAGAATGTGCTTTATAGTAAGAATTTGTCCATAACTGCAGATTGGGGAGGAAGACTTCTTCAAGATGCAATTGTATGACCAAAGCGAATTCTCGAAAATGTTTGGATCTTGACGTAAAGGTGGAATTGATTGAGGGTTAATAGAAGAGGAGTGTTGATGATCGTATCGTAGATTTCCTTCTGTAATTTTCTCTTTAACTTTACCGCCAATGTATCTTTGAAGATCCAACTTTTCCATGACATCATCCTAAAGTATTTGTTACATGATTACATGCCTCTGCTCACCCTGGGCAAACAATTGCAACTTTCAACTAATCGAACTTAAAACATTAATCCAAAAATTATCTAAAAGTCTTACATCAAAATAGTTGAGAACACCCTTCAAAAAAAAGGATTGCAATTTCTGTGAATTCTTCCTAAAGCGAATACAATTTTTTTTTATTTTGCATACTGGTTTGACATCTTGAGGCGTAAATAATTCACGTCAGGGCGTCAGGGCGTACATAATTTTCTTATTTATATTGTCTTTCGATTAATATGTGCAGCAAAGTCCAAGACGACTACTGTACTGTTGTATAAATCCCAGATTACTACGGGCTAACGCAAATTTTAATAACTGCTTGTAATCAGGTTGCATTCATTTCCAAATTTGAGATGCGAACTGGAACAGCTAACGCATTAGTGAAGTGAAAATATCACGTCAGCTATCTGTCTTATGAGATCAGCAAAATAATACTTGCAAGATTTACGATCAGAATAACGTAACATTAGAAAACATTCTCTCTAGTGGGACAAATCAAAACTATTGTGTTCTTCTTCTCCTGTTGCAAAGGTAGGCAACGAGCCGCCAACAGAGGATTCACGGTATGATAATAGAGAAACGGCAGTATGAATACGAAGCACTTGTAAGGAAGCGTTTTGCTCCTTTACCTGACAGCACAAACAACTTAATAGTACATAAATATGCCGTAGCATTTCCTATGCATGCCAGCAATACGGCTTTGGTTCTTAGGTTTGAGAGGGTTAATATAGAAATAATTGATTCACATACCCAACGGTTTCGCGGTTTACAAAATCATACGATTGGGCACCTAGATCAGCAACAACAATAGGACAGACATAAGAACATGTATACATGTTCGATCGTACGATTTGGTACTTAAGGTAGCACTAATAATAAGATTTACGTAAGAGTAGCATTATAATACATATGCAAGGAAGATATGCGTAAGGATATCGTTGTAACACATATACAAGTGAGTGTTGAGATTGTAACGCAGGTATAGTCAAAACAACTATGTAACGGGGCAGTGACGATGATCGCGACTATAAACGAATGCGTCGCTACACGCTCATCCTTTCAGTTGTGTTATAGCAGCCAGAGGTAAGTAATCGCAGACAACATAACTAGTTAACGTTACCGATAGGGATATATTTTTTGGACTTTACGGATAGGGAATGGCTGGCTCAGCCGCTTAATCGTCATACCCGAATGACAGCGGGACACTCTCTTCAGCAACATGAAATGATTAGGAACGGACAAGTGGCCCTATAGGCCGAGGTTGGCTGCTATAACACCTGCGACGTATTCTTTTTTGCAGAATCTCGTGATACGGAAAAATAATCTCTAGGGACGGAGGAAAACGTGCAAAGTTTCAAACAAGAGTCGGGTCGCGAATCACCACGATGGTTTTCTCCCCCTCTCATTAAAAATCGCTTGTCTTAATCCGAAGGTCCAAGAGTTTTTTTTTTTACATAAATTTTCGTAAAAAGGGACTTCCTGGGTAACCCCGAGTATACCCCGAAGAGAAGACGCGTTACACACTTTACCAAAGCTTTGATATAGTTAGCGATAAATTGAAATTGTTTGTATATATTTGTTTGTCTTATTGATTTATTGACCGTAGTTGTTATTGTTATTTGCAGGGCGTTCTCATCTAAGATTATTGCCGTAAACCTATTAATTTCTAAACAATATTTGATGATTCAAAAAGTCCTCAACATCGGAGTGTAAAGAACACAAAAATATTGCAATTGAGTGAAGAAAATGAGCATATGAATTTTGAATTACGGAAGGCTCATAATTTTTTAGACTACCCGCAATAAATTCTTTAATCTATTTTACACGATATTACGGCACTACTGTTGTTAGTTACTATTGTTGTCTAAAAGACATTAATGTACATTTTTTGACAAATATTATCGCAACCTGTTGAACTTAGCTTTAAATGTAACAAAGCGCAAGTACAGCGCAGTTAACATAAGAATAATAAAGAGGTGATGAGATGGGTAGTGACGTTAGCGGTAGCGGTGTTGTAGTGTGGTACAAGATATAACAATTACCGCAAAAATACAACATAACAGTCACGTATTCGAATATTGCGCTCTAAAAATAATCAAACACATTCGCATACAAAAACAGAAAACGAGAAGAAAAAAAATAGAAAAAAATAGAAAAAAATATCACACCACACTTTGAGCTAAGTAAAATAAACGCGCGCACACACACACACACGATCAGACAACAGCAAAACAAAAAAGCTATAATGAAGTTGCCCAAAATGTATTTTTCTTATTTTATTTTTCTATTTTTTTTTTTTTCGTTACCATTGTGCAAATTGCGCAACAAAGCATTTATGATTGTTCTTATTGTTGTCGTGTTTTCTGATTATTTTCAATACAAAAGCTGGTGCTGCTGAATTTTGTGTATTTGCGTGTGTTTGTGTACGTGTGTATGTGTGTGTATGTTATGTACCCCCGCATACATGTTAAAAGATTAAAAATTTGCATATTAACCATTTACCTGCTGTGTGTATGTGACGGCATTGCATTGCATTGCCAGAAACAAGCAGAAAGTAGCTCAAGTAGCCAAAGTGAAAAAAAAAAAACAAGAAAAAGACGAAAAAAATAAAAAAAACACCACAAAGTGCAATCAATACTTAAACAACATGAAACATAGATACAACACAAGCACATAGAGCACATGCAATTTCATTTTCATCCATTTCCAACAAGCCATGGTACGTTATTGCTGTTTGCTTGACTATGTATGTATGTACATAGTTGTTGAAACATTGTACATTCGTGGACATACATAGCATACACAGAGGCAAGCATGCATCTGTAATGAAAAGAAAGAATGAGAAAAAAAACTAAAGAAAAAAATAAAAAAAAAATAAAAGAAAAACAGTAGAACGCGTGCGGCAGTGCTCAATGGGTCAAAATATGAGGCTCTTAATAGACGCTGACAGTTACAAAGTGCCAAGCAATTGTGCAAAAATACCACGCGAATAATACATCTAAGCATGTCTGTCTATGTATCTATGTAATGGAGATAATCAGCAACAGCAACCGCAACAGCAACAGCAGCAGCGGCAGCAACAACAACAATTTTAACAATAACAACAATAACAACAACGACAATAAACATATGACTTTCGTATGTAGTTTTGTACAGCATACAGCGACCTTTGATGAACATAACGAACGCCAGCAACAAGAACAGCAACAACATTTATTCGAAAACAAATGCTATTTCAATTGCAACATTTCGTATTACACACTTATTTATACATACATACATACATACATACCCACATATATACATATATGCATGAACGTTATTATGCATGCACATATACGCGGATATGTATGTAGATTATAACTTGTACTACTTACATATGCTCCCGCTGTGCCAACAGCTTTGTATATCGATATATATGCTCGTTTGTAATTTTGCGAAAGAATGGACAACAGAGGGTTCAACAAAATTTAGTTACATGCATTGCTTTCGGCAATTAAAGCGCCAAAGAAAGAAAGCTTTGTCAAGTCGTAAAGAGAACAATTTCAGAGATTTTTTAGGTGCACTTTATACAACAACAACAGCAATAGCAACAACAATAACAACAAAATCGAATTGAATTAATGAAATTGATATCCTCAAGACATTCGTAGCTACTGGCAATTACACTCATCCATCCACCTTTGGCTTCCTCCGTCAATAGACGTGAAATAGTATGAGATTTATAATAAGATGCCTTTAAACTACATGCACGCACTTAAATTAATAGTCAACTGGTAGCGCGAAGAATTGCATTCTGTTACTTATTAAAAACAAATTCGAAATGAATTCTTGAGACTCAAGACAAGATGAAAATAATTTCATTTATAGCCTAAAACTATGATGTGTTTGTCTAAAGCAACTTACTTTTCATATTTCGCCTACGATGATTGCGGGTATGTTAATGCAGTCATTCGGTTTGTAAAACTCAACTCAAACTAGATACCAGTGCACACATACAAAAAATGTACATTTCCTTGATAGACATGAATTGAATCTGACTCAGTTCAGCCAAGTCTGTCCATAGCTTCGCTTGTTATTAAAGCTTCAGCAGCTGCAATTGGCATGAATACGTTAAGGTTCCCAAGCTCTGTTTAATCTTATAATTCGATTTAAAAAAAGCTAAACAGCTTTACTTTAAATGGAAGGGTGTAACAATTCAAAAGTAGAGGAAAGTTCTTAAAACCGTCGGTCAATATTTTTCTCATCCTTAGTAGTTAGCACTCAGTTTTAAGCAAGTTCCTAATAAAACCCATAGCAAGTATGCTCCCCATTGTTTAAGGTGCTAGCAAAGTCGTCGAGTCCACTCATTGAGGAATAATAGCCCGTTGCTTGTTAAGATTGAGATTAAAATTTGCAACAAAGTAGAAAATTGAAATAATTCTCAATTTTGTAAATTTGCAAACTTTAAAGTTGATAGAAGAAATTTGCATCCATTTCTCGTGGCCTGGAAAACATTCATTCGAAATTTAGTTGATCCGCAAACTATACGGACAGGGTCTATCAGAAAGTCCCTAAAAAGTTAAAATAAAACTTTTCTTAAAAAATTTTAAATCAATTAAAATTTTGATCGCTTTGGATGATCTTAATCTCGAATAAAGACCGGAAAGTATTTTGCTATGTGCATTACTTTGGTTGTCGGTTTGATTTTCTTATTAAACTTTGAATGAAATCCACGCTAACTATACACCTAATTCTCTTTTCACACGATAGATAGGTTCCCAAAAAATACGTGTAAAAAAAATTCGTGTAAAAAAAATTCGTGTAAAAAAAATTCGTGTAAAAAGAGAATTAGATGTAAACAATATTAAAAAGTTTTTGTTAGAGTTCACTTAATTTATTTCGTGCTTACACATTTTAATTCATTAAATATTTTATAGAAAATAACTCCTACTTTGGAAAAAGGAAATTACATCTGAAATTCATAAATATAAAATCGTATTAAAACAAAATAGTTCGTGTAAAAAAAGAAATTTTTTTTCTTTTGAACTCGTGTTAAATCAAATTCGTGTAAAAAAAATCGTGTAAAAAGAGAATTGGGTGTATAATACTGAGAAACCAAAAAACCCAACACAGCGGAAAACTCGGAAATAATAAAAGAGAAAATTGTCCGCTTTTGAGGGTAATTACGTCCAGTCTGTTAATTTGGATGCTTACGATAAGAAACATAAAAAAAAGCAATCAACCAAACAATAAATCTGACGCGCTTGCTTACAACATACGACGTTTTCTTGAGTTTTATTACTAAGACCTTAGGGTACCACACGCAGAAACACTGTAAGGAAATACTTGCTTTGCTCTTAAAGTCTGATTCTTAATCAACTTTTTGTTCTTTTATTAATTGAAATAATCTCTTGAATAATCGAACATTATATAGAAAAGTGATTACGTCACAATATTTGATTTTCGAAATATAGCAATACACAGGTATTTGAAAGGATTTTCCCGGCACACGCCCTTTCAAAGCGGCCTAAGACGTAACTGATACAATTTTCAATCTTTTGATTAGCAATTAACAGAGAACTTTACAATAATGTTATCTAGAGAAACAAGGATAAGTTACAAGTTGACATTTTTTTCCATTCACTATCACGGCTATTGCACAAAAATCATCACTACTACGTGTTACTCTAGCGACAGACATGCGGATTGAATGTTTTTGCTTTTAAACATTCAAATTTCACCCTTAAACCAAACGCGCTTCGCATAGCTCGGAACGAAATGACCACACCCCGGTTGGATTATTACAGCCTCCATTAAGGCCATGATAGAGCTTATATGAAAGCCTGATGTTATTCATCTGTAAAGAGCCTTATAACACCATTCTCAGGTGAGGTTTTAATACCGAAAGAGACATTAATTATGGGAGGAAAGGATTTGAGGAAAATGTTGCTTAGTTCACAAGCAACGTTCTTTCCGCAGAAGACAGAATTAACTCCTTTTTATATCCACTACTGAAAGTTGGGAGCATATTGACTTCATCAAAACGTTTGCAACACCAGAACAAAACATCGGAGACTCACTCCTTGATCACCATTTAACGCTTTTGTTTCTTCTTTTTCTTCTTCTTTCTTTTGTTTCTTCTGCTTTTAAGTGTGCATTTAGACAAAATGTGGCGGTTGCTTAGAAGATTCGGTCACAATAGAGCGCAATTTTCGTATTTGTTTATACTTAACGACGTAGTACAAAACACTCCTAGATTTGTGCAAACCTTTATGATCTTACTTTAGAGCGAAGTAGTGACAGGTAATTTTTACAAAGTGGAATCGATCTCACAAATCATTCACTGAAACTAAATTTCTTTCTTAAATTTATATTTACTTACAACTAGATTTTTGTACTGAGTATTTTTATAATTTAATTTATATAAATACTAACTATCTCATGTAAATCTATTGAAATCCTTATGATCGATTATTATGACAATAACTGATATTTGCATAATAAATC
Organism: Glossina morsitans morsitans; assembly: GCA_001077435.1. NCBI lineage: Eukaryota > Metazoa > Arthropoda > Insecta > Diptera > Glossinidae > Glossina > Glossina morsitans. Next base: position 2,254 of record CCAG010013486.1, on the reverse strand, counting down.
TACTATTTACCATGCACGCTATCTACTTTTTCTACACTTGCGATCACATTTTACCAGCCTCCACCGTGTTCCTTCTGTACGACATGCTTGTAGATCGGATATGGTACAGGATACGGTTTAGGTACGACAATCTTGATTTGTTTTACCACCTCGACTGGATAGGGTTTCTCAACCTCTACCGGATATGGTTTCTCTACCGTGTACGGTATACGTTTCTCAGTTATTTCTGGCACAATACGATAGGTCGGTACTTGTATCTCCTGCTGCACTGGCACATGGACGGCATAGGGCTCAGGAATTTGTAAACGGATGACATTAGGCACTTTAACAGGCACTGGATGCGGAATGGGTAAAGGAATTTTCTCAATGACTTGCACTGGTACAGGTTTTGAAACTTCCGAATAAGTTTCCAACGGCTGATGGTGACCGGATAAGGATTGATGACCATCCGATATGGTTAAATCCTCTGTACTAACATGCGAGGCCGCACTTATCGTTAAAAAGTAAGCCAAACTTATCAGAGTAGCTGGTAACATCTGTTTTGAAATTGAAAGCAACTGCTTCTCCGTCTCTCTCTCTTTAAACAATTTTGTAGATATTGAATATTTTACTTACTCTAAACTTATCCATTGGTTTTGTATTAAACAATTTATCAAGTGATAGCGGTTTATAAAATATGTATTATGACGTATTACGTTTATGTGGCTTCAAAGGCCAGAGACGGTGTACTGCGGTCTTATTCGTTATGGCCTTGGCTTTTATTCGAAAAACTTTTGTTCCGCTATTTACAACCCAAAAAAGTGAAAGATATTCAAAGCTTTGTTGTGTAACGTTTAACGCTCTAGAAAGGAAAAATATTGTACTCCACGATGCATAAGTAAAGCAAAATCGCAGTTAGACTTGGCGATATTATATCGTGTTATAAATGAAAGTTTAATGTTTTTTCTTTCCATTTCTTTTTTTCCTATATATGTGTTCACAATTCGGAACAACAGATCAAATAACAAATGGAAGTAAATACTGACTGACATAATCCTATAGGTAAAGCACCCTCTCTCTTAAGTCTACACATACAATGAAAAGAAAGAAAAAAAAAAAAAAACGTAATAGGAGATATAGTAGCAAGCAATAAAATGGTAATATTGGCAGGCAACCTTTAATAACTAAGTCAAAGAAATGATTACGAAATTAATCAAAACAAAACTTATATTTAATATCAGATCATAAAGCAACTTCCGGAGTTTATTGTGTTCAAAATAAAACTTCATGAAATTTTTCCCAAAAACTTGAATAATATCATTATCACGGCCATCATTATCATCATCATCATCATCATTATAATCATCATTACTATGAACACATTTCAGCATCAGCTTAATTCACTTCCCCACTTTTTCTTAATGCTTGTTACCACTTCAATTTAAGAAGAAAAAAATAAACATGGTTTGGTGAACAACTATTTGTTTGTGCATTCGGTGAATAAATCTGTGAGACATTTGATATAGAAACTTGTTATGAATTGCATGAGAAACTCATTGACAACAATGTACAACAACAGGCTAAGTTGAATCAAGTCAGTGTTAAATGGGGCATAACTTACTTTCAAACATCAACCTTTTTTTCTTTCGTATTCACCTCAGAGATTTTTCTTTCCTTTGAAACACATGTGCGCACAGGCACTCTAAGTGTTGTTCAAGATTGCATACAATGTTAGGTTAGATAATTGTTATGTAAACACAAGTTATTAAATTTTATAAAACGGAAAGCTTACATTGACCAAGAGTTGCTTTACTTTAAATCCAAATTTCGTTTTCTATCCGTCACCATCTGTCGCCATCTGTAAGTCTTGTTAGTTATTTTGTTTTTCACACCTCCATTTTTGGTATACAAACTTTATATAGATGTTCTTCCCATTTTCATTATCTTCGTTTCAGGTTGTGTTGTGACATTTGTTCTTTTAATATCTTCTTAACTTAAATTGAACAGGGAACAGCATTCTTTTCAAACATGTAGGCAAAGCATTGCAATCTTCTTTATATTTAATTACAGTATGTACGTCCCTATCAATAAGTGAATAATGTGTAAGTAACCAAACACTGAAAACTTACAAAAGAATTCGAATCGTTACATAATCGCAACGCTAGTGCTATGCTAGTAAGACCCACAAAAGCAGAACGTAAAAGATAACAAAGCAAAGATTTGCTGGTCACTTCTCAGGAATTGGTTTACGCGGGGCAAATATCGGAACGCGCTA